>VDFB02047230.1:627643757-627674433 GCA_007258455.2 Sequoia sempervirens
AAAGGTTAAGGGTTTAGGGTTTAGGGTTAAGGGTAGATGGAGAGATATAGAGGGAGTGAGCAAGAGAGAGAGACCTAAGAGAGGGAGAGGGGGTTAAGAGAGAGAGAGAGACTTGAGAGAGAGAGAGAGAGTAGAGGGTAGAGGGTTTCAGGGTTAAGGGTAGAGAGGAGAGAGACAGAGGGAGTCAATGAAAGACGTGAAGGGAGTCAGGGAGAGATAGAGGGAAGAGGGGAGAGAGATAAGAGTGATTGAGTGAGAGACTTGGGAGAGAGAGAGATGGAGAGAGAGAGAGAGGAAAGAGATAATATTTAAATATTTTATATATTAGGAATATATATATATAAATATTTATACATTAACTAAAATATTTAAATAATATTTAAATATTATACATAATAATATAATATATTATATATTAAATTATAAACTTTATTGCATTTTTTAAATCATATATCATAAATTGTATAACATTTTTTAAACTCTATATAAAAGATATAAGATATCTGATTTGAATCGGATATCCTATATTTCTAACACAAAATTTAATGCCTAGGGATTAGCCTCGGGCTTGCTTTGGAATTTGGTTCGGACCTGCCAATCCTAAGAAGTCAACACAAAATATGTGTTTAATAACTTACCTTGCTTTTCCAAACTTCGCCCATGTGGCTGATGACTCTTTTTTTACCCAAAATTGATGAAACGAAAAGGGTTTGTAAAGGAGCTTCTCAGCTTTCCACCAATATAAATTATACTTTACTTTTCAAATTAATAAATAATTATTATTCATTTTCTATTAGAATTATGACTAAAGTCCTAATTGATAGCCTAATTGAAAAACATCTATATCTTTCAAATAGTATCACATTTTTTGAATCCAAAACATGTGTCATATTCTATGCTTCGTATACTATAGGATTAAAAAAAAATGAATTTCATGAAGTTTTCACCAAGTTAAGGTGGTCAAACATGCGAGTTTTTATATTTTTAAAAAATTGTAATAAAAAATTCATAATTAATTATTTACTTGGAAAAAAATTATTAAAAAAATATGCATCACATCTGGACATGAGTCCTCTACTTATATCTAAAATCTTACAAAAAAATATTATCATTTTATTATGGTTAGGGTGGTTAGAAAGACACCTACTCCTTATTTTTTCCCTAAAATTTAAGTACTACTGCAATGAATCAATTTTTCACCAAATAGATTTTTTTTTAGAAAAATAAACCTAGTAGTTTAGAAACTACATTCAATTTGGCACAAATTCTATTCTTACATATTTTTGAAATAATATAGATAACTTATTCAAATTTTTACATCAAGTTGCCTAACTCTGATTTTTTTGAATTTTCATTGCCACTTAAGGGCCTATTTTTTCCATGATGATCCTGCACATACCCATATATTGAAATCTATTTAGTGTGCATTGTTCATTGACCCATTAAATTATGTACCCCTACACAACAATTGTGAAAGGTTCCTTATCCATTAGTGCCGACCCAAATGATAAAGAATAATTTTTGGGATAGGTGGTGGACCATTTTTACCATCCTCCACGTGCAAAAGAATTAAGTCTTATAGTACTTTTTGAGGAAACTCTATTGTGAGTTTTTCATCAATGAGATCCCAAACTTCTTTGACATGTGGGAGTTCCATGGTAGAGGTGAGGTATCTACACATGATAAAAGGTAGATGCATTGTACCTATGACCATGCATGGAGACCCCTTGCTAGAACCAACATTGAGCATTTCAAAATTTCTTCTATTGTGAAGGAGAGTGTTGAGGTCAAGACCCTATAGTTCATCATCTCAATCACTCAAACACTTTAAGATTAAGCTAGGCCTTTAGCATAGTGTGATGAGGGAAAGGTTTCCAAGTATCGATGTTCATGTAATTTTTTTTGAAATTATACATCTCTTTGTGATTATGGATCTAAGGATGGTCGAGATGCGCATGGCCCGCATTATGTCACATCCATATTAGATCAAATGACGTTCATGGATGACTTGTTGGATGAAACATTTGGCATTGATAGATAGGTAAATTTGAACAAGATTGAATTCAATTTGCTATTGTTGAATTTGATATGTAAGATTAAGTAAATTACTAAATTAAAATTGTAATAAAAATTGAGGGTTAGAGTGTTCACCCTATGTCTGGTGGCCCTTCAACTCCTTATTACATGACCATGCCAAGTCTACATATATCTAATTATTAAAAAAAATAGTAAATATATTACATGTAAATATTTTCACCTTGTATGAATGGTAATATTAAAATTTATATTGGATGGTGAATAGGTGGATCATGGGCCTTCAACATCACGACATATCGGTGGGAGTGGTCATACATCTTTCATTGAGGTAAGCTTGAATTTTTTTAATTATTATTTTTTTTAAATGATGTTAGTTAGATTTTGGTAATTTAATAATGTTGTTTCATTTTTAGTTGATGACATCAATTCACACTCTGCCTGATATTCATAGCATAGTGGAGGAGGGTGTTACCACAAAAAAATATCTTTAATGTCTTTAATAGTGATGTGAGATAGATTAGTAAATTTTTTATTCTATTTTTTTATTTTATCCTATGTCTATTGGTGAAAATTTGAATGATATGCATGTGTAGCTTAACTTTTTTATGCTTATCATGGGGGGTGAAATGCCCATAATCTCACCCTATGGACATAACAGAAAACTCAAATTTCTTTTTCTTTTCTTTTGATTTGCTACAATCTCATCTAACATCATTCCCAAAATGATGGATAACATACATACTTGGTGATATTTCACATGCAACATCATTGCAAGCACACGACTTAGAAGGCAGGGAGAGGGTAGATGAGATTTGTATGACAAACCTAGTTTGCCTACTCTCAAATGAAGGCTAACCTAATTAGGTTGATGCATTGTAAATATTTTTCCTTTAAGGAATTTACCTCATAGGAAAGTTCCCTTGGGCTTACTATGAAATGATAAAGTTTAAGTTCTCGTGACAAGGTCTAGACTTAAAACGATTTCATTGCTAGTTTAGAAAACATTGAGTAACCCGATTTATCCTTAAATTTATTGCTCTAGATGTGATTTTTCATCATAATGCCAACTTATTTGTAAGATCCTTAGATGACCATCATTAAATCTACTTACATTAGAGTTTGTGGTATTTATATGGGGCTATCAAAATTGACTTTGAACTATGGGTTTCCTCTAAGGTGGTTTTTTTTGCAAGTATTAAATCAATATTTTAATGCCCTTAAAGAGAAACAACTAAATGAAAATAACTTAATTTGTAAATTCACCAAATACTAGTCTAATGCTTTTTTTTTTTTGTTGTATCTTTTGTTCTAACATTATTTTTGATTGAATCACAAAAAAAACATAATAATTCATGTGAACCTAGACCTAAAGATATATTTCATTACATCCTCTAAGCCCCAAGATTTATTTCTTATCTTTTATTAAATTCATTTCATAAAGAATTATCATGAAATGACTTGCTAAGAAATGAATTAAATTAATCAAAATAAAACACATTCATATAACCATATTAAGAAGATTAATGTCTTACTCACTTTATTAAAAAGATTACCAATAAATTAATAAATATTAACATTTTATTAATTTATGAACATTATTAAATTAATAAATTTTAACATTTTACTAATTTACTATCTTTATTAACATCTTACTAACTTTCTAGAAAATGGGGTTGGCTCACTTCAATTATTTTGTTATAAGAATCTAAACCTTACTTTTAATTTATTTCCTCAGGCTAAAAGAAATGGGATTACCTTAAAGAATGCTAAGAGGATAAATTAAGGATAATTAGTCCTTAATAAATTTACTCACGTAATAATCAAGGCTCCCCTTTTTATTTATTTAAAGGACATTCCTTAAAGAGAGGCGTGAGGGCCTAATTCCTAGTGCCAGCCCACCAATAGTAAATTAACAAGACATGCTCCCATTTTTGTTTGGTTTTATGTATTAATTAGTTAAGGTAGAAATTCCACCAAGAGGAGAGATTATTTGGCACGTCTTATAATTAGTTACACCACTACACTTCCCTGCGCGAAGGCACTTCCAAGGCATAGGGGTATTAGAAGAAGGCATCAAATATACCTAGAATTGTTTCTTTCACAAAAATGAAAGAGGGAAACATAAGACATGGCACAAGATATACCAGGTCCCCTACGGCTTCCGATGGAGGGATTTGGGAGGTGATCAACATTTTAAATTTTTTTTAACATTAAGCTCGCCAATGGAGTGCTTAACAAGAAACCCTAACACAATTTTCGAGCAAGGCGAATGGTCACCCTAATTTGTAACAATCATTTTCTTAGATTAAAATTTGAGCATGGTTTTACAAGGGTGAGTAGCGACCAGGTCTTCAAATGTTTTGAGGAACTAACATTTCAAATCGGGCGAATAATATGAGTATCTTTTACTGAATGATGTGTACAACAGGGAAATTTAAGAGTTTGGTTATGTTTCGAGGGGTAACGATACATTTTTTTTAATAAAATATATTTTAAGTGTCATTTTATCGATGATCTAATTGGCTGTGAAGATTTGAGTCATTTATGCAACCTTCACGTAGTTTGGGAGAGGAAAATACTTTTCAATAGTAAAAAAAGGCTTTTTTAGGTGTACTATGCAGTATTGAGTGGTTTTAGTAATAATCTATTTGAGTCTTTAATGTTTCTTGTATTGGATGAGGGTTGCTTAGTACATTTAACAGTACTATTTAAGGACGTATAATAATTATGAGGCATTAATGTAAAGTGGCTAAAAAATATAGTTTATAGGTGTTCCTTCGACCAATCAGATGTTAGAATTTTGAGTGTTAAGTGTTATTTGTTTAGTTTGGGTTAAAAAGATGTAAGGTTTTTAAGGTCGCAATACTTTTTTCTTTGTCAATGTGGTCATAGATTGGGAGCTTTCTTGTTTGGGAAGCTGTTTGGATTCAATACAAGATATGTAGATGTCTGTCAACTTTAGAAAACCTTAGAAATATGCATTCTAGCTTTTTTTTGACATTTTGGGATTGTTCTTGGCCGGTGAGTTGTCCATCTTCTATAGTTGCAGGACCTTTATGCTCTTCACAAAATTCTTTATGTGGAAGGGTGAAAAGTAGTGGAGACCACTTAGTAGGTGGGTTAACATAAGCAATTACATTGCATCATTTACAAAATTACTTTTTAAGGTTCCTTTGAAAGAAAGTTGTTCCTTTTTGCTACATGTCTGGATGGCAAAATATTTTGAGA
Organism: Sequoia sempervirens; assembly: GCA_007258455.2. Classification (NCBI taxonomy): domain Eukaryota; kingdom Viridiplantae; phylum Streptophyta; class Pinopsida; order Cupressales; family Cupressaceae; genus Sequoia; species Sequoia sempervirens. Next base: position 627,649,023 of record VDFB02047230.1, read on the forward strand.
ATAATAGGTTTGATAGGTTTTGTAAATTGCACAATTGGTGAAGAATGAGTGATGAGAATAATTTTAAATTTGAAGAATAATATTAAATATAATAAGCATTATTATATATGATAAAGTTAATGAATATTATTATTTATTATATTATCAATAAAAATAATAATATGCTATTATGTTATGTAATGAAATAGAGAATGTATTTACAGATTTTAACTTCAGAAACTTGTAATTAATACAAAGTGGTTAAAAAGGTAGTTTGTAGGTATTCCTTCAACCAATCCGATGTTAGATTTTTTTGTGTTAAGCATTATTTGTTTAGTTTGGATTAAAAAGATGTGAGGTTTTTAAGGTCACGGTAGCTTTTTCCTTGTTGGTGTGGTCACAAATCAAGATCTTTCTTGTTTAGGAATTCATTTGGATTTAGTGCATGATATGCAGATGTGTGTCAACTTTAGAAAATATTCTAGCTATGTGTTCTAGCTTATTTTTTATATTCCAAAATCGTCCTTCGTTGGTGAGTTTTCCATCTTCCCCGATTGTGGGGACCTTTATGCTCTTCACCAAATTCTTTATGGAGAAGGGCGGAAAGTGGTGGGGACTACTTAGTAGGTGGGAAACATAAGCGATTACATTGCCACATTTGTAAAATTACTTTTTAATGTGAGCCTTTTAAGGTTCCTTTGAAAGCAAGTCAAGTCCTTTTTGGTTTGTGTCTATATGGCACAAGATTTTGAGAATAATAAGTTTGATAGGTTCTATACATTGCACGATTGGTGAAAATGGGTGATGAAAGTAATATTAAATTTTGAGAATAATATTATAATATATCTAATATATAATAAGCATTATTACATATAACATATTTAATCAATATTATTATTTTTGATATTATCAATAAAATTAGTAATATACTATTATGTTATTGAATGAAACAAAGAGAATGTATTTATTGATTAATTCTAATAATTATATATTGTAGATTTATTGATTTTAACTTGAGAAACTTGTAATTAAATAAATTGACTCCCTATACAATAAAAATAGATTATTCTAATATGTTACTATACAAATATAAATAATATATAATATATATCATCATAAATATCATTTATAATTGATGACTATATTAATTTAATCATATCACATTTATTGTGCGATACATTTATTTAATGCTCAAGGGTATGAAATTATGTTATAATTCTTTTCTATTGTAGTGTTTCGTAGAGTGTGTTAGATTGTGTAGGATTTAAGTATTGTACTAGTTTGTAAATTTTTAATAAATGCACTTTGAGAAGGGATATAATGACGCCTATGGTATGGCATGTTCTAGACTATTGTTCACAAAGGGAGGAGAATAATGGTTCTTTGGTCCCAGTGCAATTTTCACATTTGGCTAAGATGTATTCTGGTTTGTATTTTTCAAATATATAGGAGCAAGGACAGTGGGGGATATTCCTAGCCAATACCATTGAACCTAGGTGAGCTTCTAACCTCATTGAGGCCTTAGAATTTTTTTTTTGGTTTATGCAATTGGTTTACAATGTTTTCATTGATTTTTTGGGTGATGTAGAAAAATTATTTTGTTTCTTCAATAAAAGCTAAGGATGTGCAAAATGATGGAAAGAACATTTATATAATATAGGAGAGAAAATTGTAGTATCATTTGAGGTTCTAACATTGAAGAGACCTATTTTGGTAGAAGAATATTTGTGTTGAATTTTGTTTTATTATACTTTTTAAATTGATGGTATATGTAACATGGTTTAATACTAAAAATTTAGGTTGTGCAAAATCAAGGTAGTTTTCCATATAACATCATTTGACAATATAGCAATTTCCTAGTATTTTAGAAGGTGGTGTAATATCCATTTAATAATGCAAGTATTATTGCATATCATATAGCTAAGTATGCCCAAAATAGCATTCAAGGAAACCAGTAAACATATCCATTTAACAACAAATACATTATATAGGAATATGCAAAATGATGGCAAGAACATATAGACAATATAGGATAGAAAATTGTAGTATTATTTGAAGTTCTAGTGTTGAAGAGACCTGTTTTTGGTAGAAGCATTTTTTGTGTTAAATTTTGTTTCATTATACTTTTCAAATTGATAGTATATGTAACATGGTTTAACACTAAAAATGATTTGGCTAAAATAAATCCTCTCCAATTGTACAAGCATCCATATCATAAAAAATGATAATGCATATTTGAAAAATGCAGACCAAAATACATAAAGAATTTAGAAGATAGTGCACACAAAATTAAAGAGCGTGATAGGTTGATATTCAAAATTATTGAAATACATAAAGTATTAAAGTCATCTGTAGTTATTATAGAAAAAAAATTAGAACATTTCTTATCTATGGTATCAAATGACTTAATTGTACAAGTTGATTCTAAATGACGACATACAAAAATAAAATATCAAAACATTACCCTTCAAATATGATTGGGAATTTCCATTTTATAATACAAGGGAAGCAATAAGAAAAAAGGATTATCCATTTCCTAGGTTGGAGAAAGAAAAAATTAAATAATGACATTAAGGGGCTCATTATCTTGCAACATGGTTTAAAACCAAAATTTATTTTTGTGAAATGAAGCCTCACCAATGCATTACTCATTAGTATTGAAACAATCTCTAAGGAGTAAAACAAAAGCAAGATTACTCTATTTCTTGAATAGAGGCTAACAATTGAAGCATTCATATCATAAAAATGACATGATAACCATAGATAATCATTGATTATTTTGATTACAAAGAAAAATTAGAACATTTATTATCTATGGTATCAAATGAAGTAAGCTCATATAATAGACCAATTTTTGGCTTCTTATAACCTCATTGCCTTACAATGAGAAATCAACAAAAAAACAATACTATCATACAATTTACAAATCCCTACTGCATTCACATAATCTTTCATGAATAACTACAAGAAAGATTAATCCATTTCTTGAACATAAGCCAACAATTCAAACATGCATAACACAACATGTGATATGAGAACTATAAATGATGCTTGATTAATTTGATTCAAAAGATAGTGAATACAGTACTAAGAGTAAGATGTGTTGATATTCAAATAGCTTAAACTATATAAAAGAGTTACAAAGATAAAGTATCAAAAATAGCATAACCCTTTAAGCTATTAAAGTTATCCAATATTAAATAATTAGAATGTAACTATTCAAAAAATCAAATTTTTCAATATTTTTTTCATTTTTTGGAGCCAAATGGAGAATAGCAAGTGATCCTAAAATGAATTCCTTCTGAAAAAATTTCCAATAATTATTAGGCACCATGCCTAATCAAGACCTCTCTAATAACCAAAATCTGGAATACATGACATAAAAATAGATACATAGATAAGTTCACAAACCAAGTAATCTATTGTACTTTTCATCCCACATTTAATATATGCTCTCTGAAGTCCAATCATGAGCTAAAAGCACATCTACATTGTGTAAATATTGTTGATATTTGGCATCAAGTATCACACTAGCTTCTCTACAAAAAATTATATGTTGTGATTTGTATTGACTAATCTATCTAAATAGGAGTTAATCTAATTCATATAAATTTTATTATCCTTGAAAATTATGAGAAGTGTGGGGATTAGGATATTAAATCTCTCTTTCCATTCTTTTGGTTCAGTGCAGGATCATGGGGGTCCAAACTAGGCCTTTAAGTGGCAATGAAAGATTAGAAAAACAAAGTTAGGAAACTTGAAATAAAAATTTGAATAGGTTATTAACATAATTTGAAAATTATGAAACAATAGAATTTGTAGCAAATTCAATGTATTTTCTAAGATACTAGTCCCTTTCTGGAAAAAAGTAAATCTATTAGGTAAAATTTTGAAATTTCAATGCACTAATAATAATTGTTTTAGGAAAAAAATGTAAAATCAAGTGTTTGTCTAACCAATCTAAGTACAAGAAAAAAATATTTAGTTTTGAAAATTTCAGTATAAGTAGAGGACACATTCCTGGATGTGCCACATTATTTTGGTATATTTTTGCAAGTAAATAATTAGCTATGATTTTTTTATTAGAACTTTTTAAAAAGTATTAAAACTTGTTTGTTTGACTACCATAACTTGGTCAAAAATTTATGATTTTTTTTTAATCCTATAGTATGGGAAGAATAGAATGTGCTACATCTTTTGGATTCAAAAAATGTGAAATCATTTGAGAATTATAGATATTTTTCACTCACCCTTCTAAGGATTTTAGTTCCCATTGTCAATATATAAGAGACATTTTAATTTTTTACTTGGATAACCTCAATTATAGTTTCCTTGTATCCCAACATGTTTTGTGTCATCCTGATAGCATTATAGGTAGGAAGGATACTAGATGGGGTATCAGATGCATTAGCAGATACCTTGAACATACCTTTTAAAGTTGTAAATTTGGGGCTCCATTTAATAAATATCCTCTTCAGCCTATCCTAATCCCCATTTATTCTGAGAATGGTACCATTCAAATTCATGTATGACACATGGGCAATCTCTAACCTTCTTGAGATCAAGATTAGACAACTTGTGTTCTAGGATATATGTTGTTATGTACACATTCTCCTTGTGTTAGGTTTTTTGAGCATTTTTTATGTGTTCTATCATTTAAACCTTTTCCTTAAGTTGTTCATTTTAAACTATCAAATTATCAAAGGGGACTACAGAAGAAGATCCTACTTCTTGTGTGGCTACACGAGAAGAGATTTTTCTATTCCAATAGTATGTATTGTTGGTTATATGCTTCAATGAAAATAACATGGTCCTTTAACAATGCATCATTCTTGTCCTACAATCTTTGAACAACTGCTTCATTAAACTTCGTAACATCCACTACTAGTGAGGAAGCTTTAGGGGAATAAGTATTATACACCCTCTTTATAATAAAACTTCCTTTTATATCCTTTGATGCCTCAACAATCAAACATTTACTTGTATTTGGGGCTTTAAGGCCCAAATTGCAAGGGATTCCCATTGTGGGTTGAACCTTGCCCTTGCTAATACCATTTCTGCCTCTTCTTCATAAGAGAATACTTCTCCTTCTTTTCTTCTAATAGTTTCAAAAAAAATAGCTAAGGCAATATCCCTTTTTGGGAGTAGTAGCAGTCTACTATACTCCACCATTTTTCATCCTTCTTCGAGAGTGATATTCCTAGATTCAAAATCCATTTCTACCCTCACCTTGTTGGAAAATTCTTCATTTTCCTAGAGGCACTCCTTGTGCCAATTGAAGTCTTGTAAGGTATTCCTACCTTTTTTCTCTTATAAAAAATCTTTGAATTCTCAGGATCTTATAATTCATCATCATAAATGATTTTTTAATATGCCAACTCCAATACATCATTAGGGTTGTCTCTCTCCATAACCACATCCAATCCAATTGTTTTTTGGAGGAGCCCAACATTGCTTGGTCTTGGGGGAGATGTCGTATGTACTATTGAACTTCATCCATGGTGACATGGGAATCATCAATTCCATTCTGACTAAGGGAATAATCAACCAACAATGGTTGTTGCTCAATTTTCATTCTTTTATATGGTTTCTCCCTTGGTGGAGAATCCACATTGATTATCCGAGGGGGAGAGGAGTGGTTTGTAGTAGTTTTTATTACACATTCTCTCTAATAATAGGTCCCTGGGGCCTTCTAGTAGAAAAATGGGGTCTAGGATGTTGTACTAGATTCCCTTCCATGGTGGGAGATTTACCGACAACTTTGTTAAAATTTCTCAGAATTGCCTTAATCTTGGAAATTGGATCATCAATATCACGGAATCACCCAAGATAGTCTTTATTTATTTTTGTTTTGGCAGCCTCCACCTTAATAAATGTAGTCCATTTCACTTTTTTGTTGGTTGTTTCATGATTATCCTTACAGTTTCTTATGACATCTTCATTGTCATAGGTTTGGTGAGAAAAAGTTTTCCTCTTGATTCTTATCCTAACCAGGTGTATAAAACCTTCAGGTTCAAAATTCTTGGCCTTCCCTTGATATAATCTATAATCCTCAAGCATTTCTTTCAATTTTCCAGGTAATCTCTAGTCAAAGTGAAATTAGAAAAGGAAGTAATGTAAGAGAAAAATTATCCCTTTTTTTGTTTCATCAAATTAAACTTATCAATTTCATTTAACTACCACATAATTTCCATAATACCAGTCTAGATGGAACATATTTGGGAAATACATGGGGGCCCTTCAGGCATCCATATATTCTAATAACAAAAAAAATTCCATAGAGGTAGTAGTCTCCCCAATTATGTTGCACTCCCAATTCTGGCCTTCTATCTTTTGGCCTAAGGAAATCCAAAATTTCCTTCTGTAACCTAATTCTAGGAAGACCCAATCTCAATAAGACCTCTCTTGAAAAATTGGTTCCCAAAGATGATATAGTTTGATTCATCATAATCTTTGTTCCAAATATAGGTCCAACATTGTAGTGGGAGATTGTCTCCCTTACATTATCTTTCATATTCAATTGAAAATATTTATATCAATGACCCTATCCTTTATACAAAAAGATATGACACAGGAGAGAACCCCCTAAAATTCATCTCCTTACTACTTCTCTTCATTTCCACTAGTTGTTCATGAATAACCTTGGCTATAAAATTGGCATAGTCAAAGTTGTTGAATAAATGATTTTGTATGTAAATTTTCATGCACATGAGAGGTACCTACATTTTTGGGAGTGCATCTTCCCCCAAAACATTCCAAAGCACCAAATATGTTTTTCTAAAATAGTCTTCAAAAGACTTGACGTCAAAAGGCTTGGATTCACTATCAGGAATTCTCAGTGACTTCCAATGAAACCCTTCTTTCTAAATTGAGGGATCCAATGCACCCTAAAGCTATTTATATCATGGGTAAGTGCATGGATCTGTGAGACAATTTTGATGCCAAATTGGAAAAAAATGCAAAAAAAGTCAAAAAGAGCACTTGGAGCATGCCAAATGGGTAAGTCATTTGGCACACGTCAAATTTGGCATGTGCTAAATGACTTACCCTTTTGGCGTGTACCAAATTTGGCACTCACCAAATGGTAAAAGTGATTTAAAAGGAAAAAAATACATTTGAACCTCAATTTTTTGTTGAACCCACAGCTTGGCTTGAAGTTTTCTTCTCTACAACTCGCACTCGTGAAATCTCTAGCATTTTTTGTACTCTTAGTTTTCAATTCTTCACAAGGATGCCGCTAACACATCAGAGAGGTTGAAGATTCCGAAGAGGTATGTATGTTTATTCTATTTATTTTGAATTTTATTTATAATGTATATTGAAATAGGTTCTTTTAATAAAACTTTGTTCTAATTCTCATGGAATGAATCTCCACCTCTAAACATCGAGAATTCACAATCACCCCCTCATGAAGGGCGTCCTATACAAGAACAACCTCAAACCCCTCCATCATTTCATAGGAATCCTCAAGGAACACAAGAAAATATCCTAAGTCAAACTGAAAACAATAAAAGAGACATTGAACAATTAATCAAAAGATTAATTGAGCATGCCGAAACCCACCTTTATAGGAGAGGGATTGCTGAATCATTGAAGTCAATTATATCTCATGTAGGAGAAATAAGCGAGAAAATAATTTTTTGGTGAAATAAGAGGCATGAGTTGAGATAATTTTATGCTAGTGGTTTTTCATATGCAAATGTGAAATAAAAAAAAATAACAAAGTTTACTTGTGTGCCCTATTTATAGACTCGAGAACCAACACACCTTTATCTCATGCATGCAGGGGGTTCCCCATCCGTTGGTGCCACCATGGATTAATTAAAAATAAATTTTTGGAGCGATGGTGAATGGTATTTTACCAACCTCCATGCAATAACCATGAGGTACCACAATAATTTTTAAGGAAACTCTATTGTGAGTTTGTCCTCAATAAGATTCTAAATTATTTTGACATCTTATACTTTCAGGGTAGAGGTGGGGGCTCCACACATGATAGACCAGGTTCACAATGTAATCCATAGTTGGCACTAAGACCCTTAGCCAAACTAATGGTGGAGCATGTTGTCATTCCTTCCATTGTTAAGGACAGTGTAGAGGCAGACAGATTGGATTTGATTAGCTCGCTCACCTAGACCATTATATAGTGTGTGAGGCCTCTACTAGAGCCCAATGTGGAGGAGACTTGTAGGCCCTGGGCTCCACCCCACTGTTGTGGCACTTGTAGTGTTGTTTGCACATATAATTATCAGAGTGCTCAGGATGTAGGTACATAACCTAGACATTAGTTGCATAGGTACTAGCTATGACAAATGAATTAATGAATAATACGTACGACATTGATACTCAAGTAAAATTTAGCAAGTTCATTTAATTTTGTTTATTAAATTATATTTTGAAATTTAAGAATAACTAAATTAGTAGAATCAATATGATGAAATTTTAGGGTTAGATTGTTCATGAGATGTGATCCATTCTTGCATACCCTTATTCGTTCTTGACATTGAGTCCACAGGTATGCAACTAGTATCAAAGATATAATTATTGCATCTGAACAGTTGGTTGTTGTATTTGAATGTTTTTCTCATAACATGATTTGGGTCTCAAATAGTTTCTTGGTGTACCTTCGAGCTCCACACCTTGCTATCCATTTCCACAAACAGCTTTCACTCAATTACCTTTATTCATTAATAATTTTTTAAAACAATGTTAGCTAGTTTTCGTAATTCTACATATACAAATCTAAAAAATTGATAAGAAACACAAACATTGGTTGGTATTATGAGATCCTTATTATATTTACCATTCAACATCCATATCATTCTTCCATTCCTATCATCACAAATTTTTTAACCATTTTATATCACATATCCTAATATTTAGCACCTTACATATTATACCACCTTATTCCATATTTCATCTTATACACATATCATTACAAGAAACATTTCATTCTGCTCATTATTGACCAAATCTCTTATAAATTATTACTACACACCTCAATTTCCCACTTTATTTCCTATATTCAAACCTTAGACACTGCCTAATTCACTTTATGGTCTACTATTTGCTTTTAATTACTTCCCATTAACCTCTAGTATAGTTCACCTTAAAAATATTTTATTATCCCATCCTACCTCACCCAATTGATCTCTTCTATTCCATTCCATGTTCCATCATCCCCTCTTGATCATGTCACATTATCTTCTCCAATTTCACTTTTTCTTCCTTTATTCCTTCATAATCCCATCTAATTAACATTTAATAGTTCACACTATTTTCCATGATCCCCTCCTAGCTCATCCCACTAATATCTACTTGTCCATCCTATGTTTCATTACTCCCTTCTACTCCCATCTTATTTTACCCTTTATTATTTCATCCTATGTTCCATCATAGCCTATGTTCCTTTACCCATTCTATGTTATACCATCTTTATCGATGTTTCATCCTATAGCTCTTCTCTATTATTACTACACACATGCCAAGTTCCCACTTCATCTACTATAGTCAAACCCTAGACACCTCTTAATTCACCCTATGTTCCATCATTCCCTACTAATCCCATCCCATTAACCTCTAATTGCTCACCCCATATTTTGTTATCCCATCCTAGCCCATCCCATCAATCTATACTAGTCCATCGTATGTTCCATTAACCCCTTCTATTCCCATCCCATTACCCTCTCTTATTTCATTGTATGTTCCTTTATCCCCTCTTGGTCTTGTCCCATTATCTTCCCCTAATTCACCCTATGTTCCTTTATTCCCCCGTAATCCCATCCCCTTAACCTCTAATAGTTCATGCTATATCTTGTTATCCCATCCTAGCCCATCCCATTAATCTATTCTAGTCCATCCTATGTTCCATTAATCCCTTCTATTCCCATCCCATTACCCTCTCTTATTTCACCATATGTTCCATTATCCCCTCTTGGTCTTGTCTCGTTATCTTCCCTTGATTGACCCTATGTTCCTTTGTTCCATCCTAATTCCATCCCATTAACCTCTAATAGTTCACCCTACGTTTCTACAATCCCCTCTTGGACCATCCCACTAATCTCTACTAGTCCATTCTTTGTTCCATTATTGCATTTGACTCCCATCCCATTGTATCCTCTATTATTTCACCATATGTTCCATTATCCCCTATTAGTATTGTCTCTTTATCCCTTCTATGCTATGTCATCTCCATCCAAATTTTATCCTATACACATATACCATTACAAGAAATATTTCTTTCCACTCAATATTGACCAAAGTTGTCTTCTCCATTACTATTGCACACCTCAACAACCAACTTCACATGCTATAGTAAAACCCTAGACATGTCCTAATTCATCGTATGTTCCATTATCCCACTGAAAGCTGCTAGTAACATAGTAATTATCACTTCATTCATGTGAACTTTATTGTGGCATTATAACTATGTTGACATCATGCCCTCATTAACATTACTTCATCATCATATGCAATTTCAATCTCATGGGAACTTAACTTGGGAATTTGCAAGAGTTTGGACTATCTTAGTGGACTTAGTACTTTCACCATTCTGTAATCTATAAGCAATATATTGTAGTCTCAACTGAGTTCAACCATTTAATCTTTCATGCAAGGTCACTACCACCAATAGGGATTGTACTATTGCATAGACTACCATCACTTCCCAAATTTTTATTAACATTGTGTTTCAAGTTCTTTCAACTGTCATTGACCTTTACCTTGTATTGATTTTTGTTATCACTATCACCATTCTTGACTACCTTCCTTCAAATGTTTTTGCACTCATGATGCATGAATTTTCTACATTTTTATCTATGAAGATGCTACACTTTTACATTTTTAATTCTTTCTCATTTATGACAGTCATATTGTTACTCTTTTCATCTTCATTTGTTGCTCATTTATGATAGCTATAAAGGGACTACCTGAACTTGTTTATATGACTGTCAAATATGTTGTTTCATTTTTAGATGTTGACATCAGACAACCCTAGCGATGTTGGTGGCACGATGGACCATGGAGTTGTTGCAGCAATAGCCAATTATGATCCCTTGAGAGAGGTATGCAATAGATTAGTCGATTTGACATTATATTTTTTATTTTATGGTCTATTATTGAAAATTTTCATGATACTTGTATTTATTTTAATTTATATCTTGATGGTTGATACAGGTGGTTGCAACTCCAAATCATGGACATGGTAATGTTGTAAATGTGCATGATGACTATTTTTATGCGGTAAGTGACTATATTTTGTTATATTTCATTCCATAATTCAATTTCTATGTATTAACATCTATACTTTTTATTGTATTAGTTGCAACTCTATAGGAGTCTAGAGAAGAGGACTAGTGAGTGTGTTTGAAAGACAAGAGTTCACCAATAGGCACTCCATCCAACTGAATTTCGAAGGCAACACGAGATCTTTTTCCTTCCCCTAGAGGGAAATGCCTATGTATTATGGTCATTTGTTATATTCCTATGTGGCATTTTGGAACATATGTTTTGTACTATCGATATATATGTGACATTTTATGTCCATATGGCTCTTTTTTAGTAAGCCTATATGGATTTTTTGGATATATTTTACATCAATATATATATTTTGTATAGCCTTATGACTTTTTGATTAAAGAAAATCTTATTTTTCTACTACCATTCTTGACTGATGTTATCATGCATATTGTGTAAATTGTATGTGTGAATGTTGTAGGCATGGGTTTTGTTTACATCTAATGCTTAAATAATTACTATCAATTGCTTAATAAGCTCCATCTAATGTGTATTATATAAATAAGCTCCATTCTTGGTGGTTTGTATCCATTGTAATGCTTCCATTACTTGTGTTTCACTTATTCACATGTATGCTTCACTTATTCATGTGTATAATTCACATAAATTGCATGTATTCACGTGTGTGCTTCATGCTTCCAATGTATAATTCATATGTTCACGTGTATTCTTCACGATTCATGTATATACTTCATGTATTTGTGCCTATGTTTCATGCTTCTTGAGTTCTATCATTGTCTAGTGGCAATGATTTTAACACCAAAAGGTTTCAAATGAACTATAAGAGCTCCTTCCCATAAAAAAATATCATAGAAAAATGTATTGCTTTTAATTCATGGTTGAGGTTGGCATCCAAAAACTAATGGTTTTGATTCTAAAGCTTCACAATCATTATATTTGCATCTATAGAACAAGTGGATGTTTAAAACCTCATGAGCATATATATATAACTCTATGAACTTGTATGAACATGCATCAAAACACATGATAGTTGTTGATCCAACCAACAAAATTTATTTGCATCTACTAATACCACAACACTTGACTTCTCATTAAATGAAATCAATTCACATGTCAGTTTTAATGATATTATAAAGATATTATATGTGTATGAATAAAAATATAAGCTTGATTTCTAGATGCATCACACATGTGTAGTTGTCACATTTCTCTCATATTCATCATTTTAATAAGTTAAAAAACCTCCTTCCATTTTCTATGTCTGAAATAACATGACAAATCATTAGGAAACATGGTCATATAACAACTGTCACATCATGTTTTATAACTCTAGAGAAAGAATACATGATATGTCATGGATACTAAATATCTGGATCTAATGTTTCACTAGTAGGCTGAGTTTTGCATCTTAGAAAGGGTGCACTATTTGGTGACAACAACTACAGTTCAAACTCTTAAGGGATTTTGTGAGTTGAACGTAGCTCAGAGCAATTCAACGTGTTTGGGTGTGAAAGAGTACCATGCCTAGTGTAAATGTACCCATCCAGATGCATTTTAATAGTTCATTTGGTCACATGAGTTGCAGAACAAAATTTGTACCATTTTGCAACTTTACACTGCTTGCATTTGACAACTTTTTCCCCAAGTGAAAAGTCACCACCGTGAGAAAATGCCTCCAAGATATCAAAAACTAAGAGAGGTTATTGTAGAGGTTACCAACGCAATCCCAAAGGCACAAACTAGAATTTTATAAGAATCACGATATCTGAGTAACAACCCATCGAAGATTGCAGCCATTTTGTACTTTGGAATCTTAAGGTATTCTGTCGGTTGAAGGCAGCTTAGAGTGATTCAGCGTGTTTGGGTGCTAAAGAGGAAAATTCCTAACGTAACAATACCCACCTAGATGCATTGGAATAGTTTTTTTGGTCACACGAGTTGTAGAACAAAAGTTGCACCACTTTGAAACTTTACACTACTTGCATTTGACAACTTTTTCCCTAAGTGAAAAGTCACCACCATGGGAAAATTCCTCTGAAATAGCAAAAACTGAGAGATTTTATTGTAGAGGGGCCAATGTGATCCCATAGGCTTAGATGAGAAGTTTAGAAGTATCACGGTATCCGAGTAACAACCCATTGAAGATTGCAACCATTTTGCACTTTGCACTCTTAAGGGATTGTGTTGGTTAAATGTAGCTCAAAGTGATTAAGCATGTTTGGGTGCAAAAGAGGATCATGCCTAGTGTAAATGTACCCATCCGGATGTGTTGGAATAGTTCATTTGGTCACACAAGTTATAGAATGAAACTTGTGTTGGAACAAAAAAATTCATAAAAAATTATAAGGATTTTATTAGTTGAAATCAAAATTCATGCCATCATTTTCATAAAAAATCAAATATTTCCATCCATGAAGCCAAAATATTCTTTTACCACCATACCACTACAACATTGGCCACCCTATATATCCTTCATCTCATACCTTCCTACCATAGCCCCTTGGAAAATAGCTTGTGATATCATGGTAAAGGAAGCTAACACTATACCCTTTTACCGCTATACCATGGAGAGTTAAAACTCAACCCACAGTAGAGTGGTGTGATGAAGAATAGTGATAAAAGGGAACTTATATACCGTGGAAGGTTAGAACAAGACCCACAGTAGAGAAGTGCACTTGAGAATAATAATAAGAGGAGAAATTGTTATAACGTGGAGGATCAGAACATAGCCCATGGTAAAGTGGTGTACTAAGCAGGAGTAATGGGATGACACCATGATACCGCAGGGGAGTGAAAAGTGACATGAGGTAACACGGTAAATCAACCATTGAGACATTTAAAGTAGGAAAGTCACATCATTCAACTTTGAAATATGAAATTGAGCTTGATGCAAAAGATTTGAATGATGTGAATTTATGATTCGAAAGTTAATGTGTCTCAATGAAGAGGTAAATGAAGTAGATTGAGATTTATTATTCATAGCAGTAGAAACCAATTGTAGATGAACTCAAGGTGTGAATGAGTGGAAAGATGAATTTGATCAGATGGTTTCTTAGTGCTTGACACACATACAGAATGATGGGGGTATCAGCCTTGATAGATTTCATACTTTGCTCGATGGGATTGTGATACTAGACAATGGATACACAAAATTTGTGGTAGATGTTAGGAACCTACTTGATAATAGATGGAAGAGAAACCTCACAAATTTCACTATTGCACAAGAATTCAAATGGCCAAATGATCTGACAATTAGTAAGTGACAGGAGAAGTATTTGGGCTCTAATGAGGATTGATCATCATTATCATCACAAAGACAGATTAATCATACATCAAAATCTTTGCACAAGTCCTAAATGACCACAGACTTTTACTCGAAGACTAATGGATTAGCACACATGTTGTTAAGTTATTTCAGCTATGTTTAATTTCATAATTATGTTTTGTTACCAAAATACATGTCCTTTGGTCTTAAGCTTGTTTCCTCTCGTATAAATAAGAGACCAAGACCAAAAGGAATGATATTAGATTAGAGATAAAAAATAGTAATAGGTGAATAGGGATAATATCTACATTTCAAAGACCATGATGCATATATGAAATTCTGGAGAAATTAATGAAAGAGCTTTGGTTTTGTGGCATCATACTACTGTCAATTATTTGTTGAATTAATTAAAAAATATTATCAGGTTGTCTCCAAGGTTAATATTTCTTTGTTATTTAAATTGATATATCAAGTATATACTCAATTTATCAGTACACATTTGTTGTACTTGTTTGGTATGATTAATTGGTTCTTTCAAGATTAAATCCTTCTAGTCATCCACAATAATTTGGAAGTTTCATTTGGATCACTAAAGTAGAACCTAGTAATTACGTTCTTGCATGTTTATACAAGTTATAAACTAATATTGGTATGCCAAATAATTAGAATTTATGCCAAATACAATCCACTCATCTTAGAATCTCACTTGACTCCATATACCTAACAAGGAACTAGTCTCACCCATTTTATTTATTTAGTTTCATTAAATTCATTTCAAAACCTCACATATCTTAATTGAACATATTGAAATTCTACCTTGATATTGCTTATACAATTCATACCAAATAGGTATTCATCTCTCCACTTCCAATTGCCATTGTGGAAAGATTGCTTTAGTAGGAAACACACAGTTTAAGTCTACTCTACTTGCATAGGTATACCCACCTAGGTCTAGAAGAGCCTAAAGAGAAGAAGGTTCAAATTCATCATTTGGCCTTGTACATTAGCCAAAAATGTATCAAGAGCTTGGAAACCTCTTGTGGTTTCAAACCAAAATTTTTGAGACCTAACAAGTTGCACCACTTTGCATCTTTGCATTGCTTGCATTTGAAAACTTTTCCCCAAGTGAAAGTCGCCACCACGAGAAAACACCTTTGATATAGAGAAAACCAAGAGAGGTTATTGTAGATGGGCCCAACCCAATCCCATAGGCTTAGATGATAAATTTATAAGTTTCATGTTATCCAAGTAGCATCCTGTCAAAGATTGCAGCCATTTTGCACTTTGGACTCTTAAGGGATTCAACCAGTTGCACATAGCTTAGAGCGAAAACTAGTGCCTCACCTAAATAAGCTAAAATTACTAGAAAACTATTTATTACCACATGTGTAAATCCTTGAAAATTTTGGAAATCTCCTTGCTTCAAATGAAGTATCTTGGAAACATTCACTTGGAAGTCCTTTCTATTGAACTTTTGACTCTAATTGAAAACACACACAATTTTAATGACTCTACCACTTTTCCATCACTTAAGTTTGTTGTTTCAACTTCACTTTAATAAACATGTTTTTGTGGAGGGTAATAAAAGGTTATGTTATTTGTAAGATAGTGCTAATAAGAAAGAGGGGACACTCTACAAAGAATAGACAGTCATTCCATTAGCAAATTTGCAAGGACACCAGGGTGTAAATGTCACTATGCATGGAGGTCAAGACCATAATGTGAGGTAAATGACAATAAATAGAAAACCACCATAAAGTATGCAAAGTATCATCAAATTATACACAGAGGAAAAGCAATACTCAGAGAACAACCCTAAAGTATTTAAGTTAAAGGTCTTTTATTTTATGACAAAAGCATTGAAAAGGCATTTTAATTATTTCATGGGGCTTATTTTCATGATATTCACATGCATGAGTGAAAAGGGATTAAGTTTCATCTTTGATTTTTTATTTTTGAGGGCAGCCTATTGATATAGGTACAATGATTGGTCTCACTATTTTCTTTGTGTAATGATATGAGAAGACAATGTCATGTTTTGACATACAAGCTTGGATAGAAGATCTGAAGTGACAACATGAGGTAGTAGATTGTTTGGAGTAGCACTATCAAATATTGAGTGAGTGGCCTTTATGGATGCAAAGAAAAAAGGTACAGTAATTATGTGTAAGTTTGGTTCACGAGGAGGCAGTCAAAAGCAAACCCTACATTTTCATGGAAGTTAAAGACTTGGCGGTGAGCATTGAAATGTTTCAAGTTGAAAACTTAATGCCAAGTCCCTATTGAAACTATAGAACATTGAAAATTAGGTTAGAACATTGAAAAATAGGTTTGATGCATAATGATGAAATCCAAATCATGATTACAATTATTGAAGGGTGTTCATGATGCATAATGAAGGAAAGCTAGATCTTCATGATGTGGTGTAGGGGCACCCTGATACACTTTGATCCAATTTTGGGTTATATTGAGAAACTTTGGTTTTTGATTTATTTTGGTTTGATTTATTTAAATAAGTTCATTTGAGACTATCCTAAGTGGTTTAGGACCATTTTTTGGTCATTAGGTAAAATTTAGGCAAATATTATAAAAGTTGCTAAAAAGTTGTCAATGTTGTAATGACAACTTTGCAAATTTGTTAACCAATAAGTTGTGGGTTATTTGGGGGCCTATAAATGATTTTAGAAGCATAAATATGTCTTGAAAACATGAAATACAAGGTTGGTTGAAGTTGGAATGAAGAAAATCTCAAGTTTGCACGTTTTAAATCACATTTTCTTGCAAAATCTGACTGTTCTTTCACGTTGTACAACTTTGTACTTGCTAGTATGGACCATAAGTTGATTGTAAAACTTTTAGGGGTTCATCTCCTTTGCAATGATTTTTTTTTACTCAAATCCATTGAGTTTTGAGGAAGATAGGAGCTTTTTTGTAAAAACTACTCTAAACCTTGCCTAGGGTTTCAAACTTGTGAAAAAATGTCATAACTCGAGATTCCAACATGGGGAAATGCTGAAAATTTGTGAAAAAATCTATTTTTACCTCATCTACATCCTTGCAAGGTTTTGGGTTCATTTCTTGTATGTGGGTGGAAGTTCTTCCTAACAATTTGCTTATTTCCATGGTGAGACAATAATCGCACACCCTTCCAACCTAGGGTTTGATAAATCCATGCATTGTTTGATGTTTTCTAGGTATAGAGAATTATTCCATGTTATTTGGAGATTTTTCAGACCAAATATGCCATTGGATTAGTTTTTCTTATGTTGGTTGAGTAATAGTGCTTCATTTATTTATTGTGTTAATAAACCATAAAGTTGATTTGTGCCTTGGAATGTTGTATCATGGAAGTTTGAGACCAAAAAGGGTTGAGAACCATTGTAATATGTTTTTAATAATTCAATACAACCCAAGGTATGTTATCATGTTGTTCCATCCTTTTTTTGTGTTATTGGCTATGTGATTATGTCACCAAAGTTGAAAAGAGCACCAAATGCCAAGTGACTGTTTGGAGAGATTGGTTGGTTGAAGAATGGTTGGGAGTTGTCAAAGGTGTTGGAGAGTATTGAAACATTGCTGCCCCCAAAATTAATTTTTTTCTACCCTTTTTGGTGTGTTTTTCCTTCCTTGGGTGCCCACTAGGTTAGGTTTTCAATGGTGTCAAGGTGTGCTAAGATGTCTTGTGCATTGCTTTTCAATTAAGCCCTTAAATAAGTGTGTTGAAACAATCATATTGTGTTAGAATCTACCCCTAATTTACATCATGATGTGTATGAAGGGTTACTAATATTATGTGAAGAGATAGATCATGATGATAGTGACTCTAAAAATCATCCAAGCTTAGAGTAGATTTTGGAAATCCAAACATAGAAAACATGAGAATAGATAAGCTTGAAAATTATGGATTCCATTTTATTGGTTTAGAATTATATATAGTGGGGACATATTAATTGGAAAGGTGAGTTCATAGCCTTCTAATGTAAACTTTAGCCTCAATTTTAAGCATACTAAATAAGGAAGGGTTGATCAAGTTTTAATGTCAAATAATGATGATGGAAGGAGTTCTAGGGTCTATAGAAGAACAAGAAAATATGCCTCTGTATAATAAAAGGAATTGTTTTCGATTTTTTCATAAATCCACATGCTTTTCCTTCAATAAAAATTTAAATGTAAACCATAAACCATTACAAATAGCTTTAAATGTAATATACACATTTAATTGAGGCATATTAAATAATATACACATTTGCATGTATTAATTTCTCATAATTTTTGTATTTCAAAAAATACACTACTACAATAACAAATATTACAATAGTGATGGAAGAACATCTTGAAAATACTCCCATTTCTTAGTACTTGTAGGCAATACATGTAGGGAAATGCTCCTCCCATTTGTAGCCTAGATCAT
This sequence comes from Sequoia sempervirens, assembly GCA_007258455.2. NCBI lineage: Eukaryota > Viridiplantae > Streptophyta > Pinopsida > Cupressales > Cupressaceae > Sequoia > Sequoia sempervirens. Next base: position 627,667,934 of record VDFB02047230.1, read on the forward strand.
GAAATATCTTGTACAAGAAGAAACAAAAGGAGTCATTGCCTAGCTAGTTTGTTTTCTCCAATCCAACTTAGGTTGCCTAGCTATTTGCATTCCAAAATGCTTGAAAACATGTACATCCCCTACTCCCTTGGAAACACATGTGTTAGTAGCTTCGCCATGCTTGTTTACTCTCATTGGAATTTGGTCCACAAAAAACCTACAAAAGCCTAACAATTTCAAACATGAAGTCACATAAAAATCAATAAAAGACCAATAACTGAATAATGCCAGACATACACCTTCTAATCAAATCTATTATCACCTTCATGCATGCTATAAAAAGATCAATTGAAGGTCCTACAATGGTGATGTGGCCCATCTCTCACTAATTTATCATCTCTTGATGATCCTACGTATGAATGTCATTAATATATAAACATAATTAAAACATAAAACATGTAGCATATAAGAATCTGACAAATCTACGAAATGGAAAAGGAAGAGAAGATTGAAAACTAGAAAATGCACTAGCAATCAAAGTTTCTCATACCACTAAACACTTGCACCAACAACTGATGGTGTTTTCTTAAGTTCATAATCTTTAATGAAGCTTTTCCATTTTTTCTCCTTCACTAGTCTTGCATATCTCTTCACTAAAGCAAACATATAATTAATACGTGGGTGAAAAGACAGTCACAAATGCATCAATGATAGTCCTAAATGCATATGACATCAAACACCAATAGAGAATACTAACTTAAAGAGAGTCAATAAAGAGCAACATATAATGTCATTTTGCAAATTAACAATAATGCAATTTTGCAAACCCTTCTACAATCAAATGTAAACGCTTGAAAGAAAACAATGATCAATAACATGACTTTACAATTTCAATGTGCATACATTCAAATCAATCCAGGGAACCATATAGGTCTGCTCTACTCTTTATTGTGTCAAGTATTGCCTCGTGGTCAAACTCACACACTTTCCACAATTTCTTGTTTGCAGGCCTACCCTTATATTTGATCAAATGAACATTGGCCGCAATGACAAGGTTTGAGTAGTGAAGAATCTTCCAATGCCTATAAAATTCCTCAAACAACCAAACTACAACATTCTTAACTAGGTACCTTCTAAGCCATGTTCCAATAATAACCACTGAACCTGTAGGATATTCTATGTTTTCTCCATATATAACTAAGGCCTCCAATTTCTTTTTGGCATCGATACAACCACATAGGTAATAATTTTTCCCATCTTCATTTTCTTCATCTGCAATCACTGCATAAAAATGCCTTGCATTGGTATGTTCATCTTGTTCGATGTATTTAATGAACATCAAAATAAAACAACAAAGTAAGATATATTACTTGGTTCTAGTAGGTCTGATACATGATCAAAGTCAACGGATGATTGCATCTCCATGATTTGTAGAGCCATCAAGAGTTGATAAGTGTCTAGTGAGGTTAGAATTCTTACAAACCATTCATCAACCCACTCTTTTGAGTCACAATCATTCCATGTTTGAAGTGTACATGTAGAACAAAAGCATGCCATATTTTGCATATGGATAGTCCATGTACCTAAATTGGATCTTCTAAAAGAGTGTAGCTTACTCAATCTTATTAGTGTACAACAATCCTCATATTTTTCAATGTTAGTATCTCTAGCTAAATGAAAAAATCTAAGAACTAAAGAATTACCTTCACTACTTGGACCCATTGCATGATTTGCACCACTCAACAATTGATCTTGCATATGTCAACTTTACACTGTCTTTGTACTTTAACTCTTCTTGTGCTAACATTCTTTTGATACAGGAACTTGCTCTATCATGCTCCCCCTTTCCATTCTCAACCTCTGAGAAGTTCTACATATGGTGAACACCACCAATCCTATGCATCTTACTCAACTAATAAAACATTTTGTAGTTCTTGAATTGTGATGTACAATTATCTGACCATATGATATGTTGACTGAATGATATGCCCCTACTAGCTAGATCAACATAGAACATCTGAAATCAACCTTACACAAACTCAATAGAATGTGTATGATCATTATTGACATAAAAGTGATAATCTCTCAATACATTCGTGTTATCTTCTGTACTATCATTTGCATGAATGAATGCTATATGCACAAATATAGCAACCTGTGTGGAGTTGTAGTATTGCGATTGCACCTCATTATGTGGTTGTAGTGTGTAGTTCTCTATAAATTCAACAAGTGAAACAATGCTATGAAGTGGAAACATGTTCTTGCATAACTTGAACTGTGAGTGCAACCATCGATCTCTATGTGTATGCCTTGCATACTCATAGACTACTTGATCATGGAAAATTCCCATAAAATGATACATTGGAATCTTATCACTAACCAATTCACACTTCTTTGCTTTGTTCCCATCTTTTAGACTGAAGGCCGGTGTCTTTTATTTTCCAAATTCCACAATTCTGTTTCCAATTGTGTGTGTACTAGCCATGTGTTGTAAAATTGGAAAATGTTGCATGCCACCACAATGATCGCATGTGCCATCCAAAAATGCCGTGTGAAAAATTTGACCTTCCAATCTTTCACATAAAATGGAAGATAAGAATTTCCTTGAGGATTTAGGTGGAGGCCTTACGTTACATTCATGTAAAACATTGTTAGTATACATATCTACACATATATGTCAATGAAAATAATAATGGTTAGAAAAATCAATATGTACACTACAACAACAAGTAGTGCGTGTGATTTAATTTGACATAAAAAGGCTTTAGCATTTCAAAATACCTTTGACATATTTTAATTTGAGGAAACCTATATACAAAATCAACAAAAAATTGGGTTTGAGTGATATCCAAATAATGCTTTGGATATGGCTCATAGATTTGAATACCAATTCTCCTTCTTACAACATCTCTTTGATTGGGAGAGGTCCTTGTGTTATCCTTACATAAATCTTGTATTATAGATCTCAAGGCTTGAGAAATTTCTTTATCTTTCCGTGGTACTCTACCCAAGAATTCCCATAACTCATTGCTATTTGGATCCTCCATTCTTTCACGCTTTCCTTTGTCTCTCATTAGATATGATCTACTTATTTTCAAAAACTTACTTGTCTTTGTAAGGTTTACCTTGTTCCTTGTTTGACTGCTTAATAGTGTTGCTTTCATCACACGTCATCTGGCACAACTATCTTTCGTGCATGAGGTAGAACCCACACTCTTGTATGCACTCATCAAATTCTTTACAATGAAATTTTCACTTGATTCATTCAATGTTCTTAGCCCAATATCCTTCATGAGGGCCAAAATTTGAGTTGCCTCATCATTTCAAAAAATAGTTGACATCTTCCACCCTCTCTTAGCTTCTAAAAAAATAAGCTCCATATCCTCTGTGCATATCTTTGATATGCATGTTTTGGAATCTTACTAGGCATCCATTTCAAATCATTGGAATCAATATCAATCAAATATCTAGGTTTTTTATGCAAAACAATAGGAGGAGTTCTCAAAGGTAAAGTTGTGTCAACATTAATAATGTCAACAACATCGAAGATAGATCGCATACCTTCAATCAAAGGTGAAATTCATGACATGCCTTGAGATTGACATGTAAATGATGTTGTACCTCCGACTTGAGATGTCATATGTGGAGTTCCCTCAAATAGAGATGTGTTTGCTAATGTACTTTCAAAATCGCATGTTCTTAATGGTGTGTCTTCAATTGGAGATGTGTTTTCCGATGTACTTGGAAAACCACATGTTGTTGATGGTGTGTCTTCAACTAGAGATGTGATTGTTCTTGTACTTGAGCATGGTATATTGTAGATGGTGTGCATTGAACTTCACCTATGGTTGATGATATGTGCCCCCAACTTTGGGATCCATTTGTGTCCTTCCATGAAGTTTGTTCATTTGTACCCTTTTTGTTTCCAATTCGACATCTCTCTTAGATTGTACTGGAATTTCTTCTTGTATGGGCTGCAATTCCTTTTCTTCACGAGCTTTCCTTTTTTATTCTCTTATCCTTGCATTTTTAACTTCACATTATTTCGGTGTTAGGGGCTTTTCTCATTTCCTCGACATGACGTTGAATACTACATGTTCACAAGCACACATAGAACAAAAGTAAGTAATGAATTTTATGAAACATATTGATATCACTAATCACATTACATTTTATGAAACACACCAAAGAATTTTATGAAAGAAGGAAGTGAGTTGTTTGGAAAAATGGCTCCAAGAAATGTGGTCTCATGGCGATGGACATCACCATGTAAGACCATATTTCTTTGAGGCATTCTTTCAAATAGCTCACTACCTTTTTCTATGCAACCACATTTTCCATACATGTCTACCAAGGCATCTTATCAAACATGTCTATGCTACAACATTTTTCATACATGTCTACCTCAGCCTTTTTCATACATGTCTACCAAAGCATTTTATGAAAGAAGGTAGTGAGCTATTTAAAAGAATTTCTCAAAGAAATGTGGTCTCATGGTGATGGACATCACCATGAGACCACATTTCTTTGAGAAATTATTTCAAATAGCTCACTACCTTATTCTATGATACCACATTTTCCATGCATGTCTATGCTACAACATTCTTCATACATTTCTACCTCCATACAGCAAGAAAAGTAAGTAATGCATTTTTTCAAACATATCCATACCATTGATTACATTGCATTTTATGAAACACACCAATCATTTTATGAAACATATTCATATCACTGATTACATTGCATTGCATATCTTTAAAACTCAAAGCATTACTTTACATTGCATAACTAATGTAACTTATCAAACATTACATACCTTATGAAATATTGTTGTCCCCAACCTAGGGTTTATAGCAAGCTTCAAAAAACCCATAACTTTTGATGCGTCTAGTGAAAATATATGAAACTTGGTACTAATTTTTTTTAGGCCTATATGCCTGTGCTAACAAAGGGAGGGTGGATAAATCATCATTTTGCATGAGTTATTGAGGAAAAATTGTTTCTTTTTACAACTATACTATATAAAACCTAGTACTTTTAGGGATTTGTACAAAATTGCTTCATGTAAGAATTGATCAATGTTAAGAATGGTTTGAGGGGAGTATTTGGAGTGCGGACAAGTGCTTAGGAGAAAAGAAGTGTCAAACCTAGGGTATAAGTTGCTACCACCTTTGGAAACTAGAGAATCTTGTTTTTATTGTTGTCAAAACCACATTGTGATTGCCCTTAAAAGCTCCTTGATTTATCATAGAGAATAATGACAAACACGGCCGAGCCATGAAGAAAATGAATTCAAAGAAGGGTTTGTGATGCTATATCTTAGAATTATTCACTATTTCTTTGGAAATGAGGTAACTTAGAAAGAAAAAAAGCATTTTCAATTGCACAAAATTTTCTCCTTTTTTATTTGTTAGAAAGGTAAATGGTATGAATGAATGGAAACTTGCATTAACAACTATGTCAAGTCACTTGAATTTATATAATCACATGATGAAGGTGAATTTTGTATGGCACAAAATAATTAATGGAAACTTGCATTAACATTGATGAAATCTCTTAGGTTTTCCAAATTAGTTGAAAATAAAAGTGTTCCCACAACCATCACTAATAATGAATTTGAATCTATTATGTCATGTTTTTCATTTTTTATCTTCAAACTCCTAAAAAATAAACTTTTACATGCAGGATGCATCTAATTAAATGTTGAATTCTATGTGCAACAATGAAGATTAATAAAATCATCAAATGAATGGTCTATAAATTGTCAAAACAAAATGAAAAAACTCAATATAAACATCTACCTAAAATGAAATAGGGTGAATTCCACTAGCCATGATGTAAATGGACTACTATAAGGAATTCAAATAGAATTCATATGAAAATTTGTGTTAAGTTGATGTTTTTTATATAAGTTTAAACATGAATTCATCTAAATTATGTCATTTTTTTCATTTTTTTCTTCAAACTCATAAAAATTAAACTTTTTTATGCAACTCTCATCTAATTCAATGTTGAATTCTATGTCTAATTGTTATGATTAATAAAATCATGAATGGAATTTGGTTTATATTGAAAAAAATAAATATACTAAATAAAAACATTACAATATTACCAAAATGAATATATTACCTAAGATAATGTAAAATATTGCAAAAACTTCAAATTGTCTTCTTCTACGTTGTCTAGCAAGCAAATTGGTGGCAAAAAGGTGATGGATAAAGCATATATTGGTACAACAAGGAGTCAATTGCATAAAATAGGAATTTTTGAGTTGGATAAAGTGCCGAACTAGAAAAATTGTATAAGCATGTGGGCTTGAATCATGGGGTCAACCCCCTATTTTACTATTCCAAGGTAAAAACACATTTGTCACTCACCAAATTTGGTGAGCACCAAATATGTTGCTTTGAAATATTTTCCAAATAGAGAGGAAGGGAGTGAGACTTGAGAGAGAGAGAGAGTGGATAGGAGTGAGAGGTATTAGTCTAGGTAGTGTGGTAGGGAGTGAGACCTGAGAGAGA
>VDFB02047230.1:627676277-627723348 GCA_007258455.2 Sequoia sempervirens
AAGACCATAGGGGGAGAGAGAGAGGGAGTGTGAGAAAGGGGGTTGGAATGAGATAGTTTTGTCTAGGTAGGGTGGGAGGGAATGAGACCTAAGAGAGAGGAAGTGTGAGAGAGGGGATCAAAGTGAGAGAGAATAGTGTAGGTAGTGTGGGAGGGAGTGAGACCTGAGAGAGAGAGAGACTTGAGAGGGAGAGAGAGTTATCTAGTTAGGGTAAGGAGGCAAAGACCGTATGAAAAACCTCAACTATCCATCTATGATCATAAACCACACACTCTCAATGTTATCAAAGTGGTTGAGCAAAGAGGGGAAAGTTAGATTTTGTTCAAAGCAGGTCATTTGGCAACCGCAAAATTTGGCGCTCAACAAATGACCTACTTTGGATGAGTGAATGCATATGATTTACCAAATTTCCTCATATTTTTGTCTATGCTCACCATCACATTTGCACGTCTTTCAATGCAAGTTTATAAAAAATTGTGATGGCATTAAGCTTTGTCTTAGCTATCTAAATATATAATTCTTTTTTTCATTTTGATTCAATTAAGGTTTTGATCCATAACTTCTCTTGTAAATTCCTTCGTTTTTGGTTAAAAACCAACGTATGCTAGTTTTAGGAAATATTTTTACTCATTCATCAAAATGTGAAACAAATTACATTTTTTAAAACTAGACTCCATTCTACATGTGATGAAAAAAATTAAATTTTTGATAAGTTTTAAAAAAATTTAGGGTGGAGCACACTCAAATTCTAGCTTTTCAGGATGTGTCCACTTTAAAAATTCATAAAATATTATATACTCATTTAAAAAATTATCTGAAAGAATGAGGATAAACTACATGGTGTTAGCTAATTTCTCACTATTCAAATTTTTGAAATTCTAAAAAAAGTTAATCAAAAAGGGGGGGGCCTCAGGTGCTATGCTATTTTATTTATTTTTAAATAGAACCTGTTTTGGGCCCCCCATTTTTGAGACCCTTAATATTCATTAATTTCAAAAAAAATTAGTAGTTTAGAAACTAGACTCAGAGTAATTCAACTCTTGTTCTTGCTGCATCTTGAAATTTTGAGTGTAACTATCTTCATTTTCTCATGCAAATCAGATTTTGTTGATTTTAGAAAAAAAAACAAAGTGGCATCTTAAGAGCCAAAATTGTCACAAATCCATACACTTACCCTCCTATTGATACTTTTTTTCTGAAAGAATTGAGGTCTATAACCTTACTTGAAGCCATATGAGTTTGGAAAACATAAGAAATAAACCTACTATTCATCTCCATTAAGACACTTCCATCCAATTCCCTAACTACTCTAACATTTTCATCATATCTGGAAGTAAGATAACGAATAAGTTCCACATTTATAAAGGCATTAGGGACAACCAACTTCCCCAAATCATAAGTCTGGGAATTGGAGATAGGGGCACAACAATTTATTTTTTCATATGAATGTAGAAATAATTCCCACCGAGTGAGTTTGCCATCCTAGTCTACATTAAGCTTAACATCTCTACAATCTTTGACTTTATATATTATTCGAATGACTGCATTAGGGTAGTGAGAAAGAACATGCTATTTTGAGGAGCTTGTAAGCTAGACCATAATATCTTCTTCAAAGGGTCTTTTGAATGTAGATCGAATCATATTTTTAGAATGATTTTAAAATAAATTTCTATGCTAACCTGTTAAGACTCTACAATGATTTGTATGGAACAATTTATACAAGCTTGATTTTGTATTTTGATATTTTTAACAATGGTAAATTTCACCAAGAAAGGAATACCTATTTTTTCATTATTTAGATCTCAAGTTGATAAGGAACTGTCGTAACTCTGTGGATTTTACTATTATTCTGGACAAATGAGCAAATGAGATGGGTATTTACATTGAACCAAAGAACTTTAATGAAGGAAATTTAATTAAAAATGGAACCATAACTCGTCACATCCACCATTACTCCTTGTTTACGTGAGGGAAGTTTATTTAACATTGTTTACGTACCTATGGAATCCTTTAATCTCTCGCATTCTGTGGTGCTTATATGTAACATCGTTTGAAGGTCGTTCATCTCGCGGAATTAGTCTCTACTTAATGATACTTGCCAATCTTACATGATTCTGCAGGTCCTTTTTTTTATAAGAATCCTAATGTGGAGGCGAGAAAAGAAGTGGGGACCACTTCTAGATATAACTTAAGCATGACCATAATACAAAACATGTGAAGTTATCCTTCAAAGGGCACGTGGAATGACATAATTCATTTTTTTAGGTATTTTTTACTTGGTAGGAGCTTGTATTATGGTCAAGGAAATTATATTATTATTATTTTCATTTTAGTGAATACTATGAATTTTATTTTTTTTGTTTTCATTGATGTGAATTAATATAATATTAATATATATAATATTATAATAAATATAATATTAATATTATGTATATTATAAGAATAAATAATATTATATTATTTATATTAATATATTATAATAAATTGCAATATTAATGGAGGTAATGTATGCAAAGATTGGGCTGTAATCCATCATTTGAAAAGTACACTCCATTTCTTCAATAAATGGCGTTTATCCACACAAGAATATTATTGTGTTTTTTTGTGGTTTCACATCATGGGACAAGACGTGTCATAATGGCCTAGGAGTCTTCTAGTATTGCTTTTTCTTATAAGCAACACCCTCTGAGAGGCTTTTCATATCATGAGATCCTTCTTGGCTAGTGACATTGGTCCATTTTTCATGGTATTGCAGACCTTTATGCTACCAACAAAATTCTTGAAGCAGAAATGGCGGAAAGAAGTGGGTACCACTTACTATTTAGGAAACTTAAACAAGTAGATTACGACATGTGCAAAATTACAATTAACGATAATATTAGATAATTAACATTTAGAATTTTATAACTTTTGCATATTGTGGTATTGGTGAATAGATGGGTGATGAGGATAATATTTTATTATATGTATATTATATAGTAATCGTTATAAAGTATAATTAAGTTAATCAATATTATTATTTATGATTATCAATATAATTAATAGTATGTTGTTATGTTATATAATGAATCATTTCTGATATTTAAAATTAAAAAACTTACAATACTAAAAATTTAAGTTTAATCATATAATAATATAAATAATCATTTTTATACTTGTATATTTTTAAATAATTTCAAATAAAAACTAAATATTATAATTATTAAAATAATAATTAATATATGATGTATATGATATTTGGACTAAAAAAGTTATGATAGTAAAACTTTTTGATGTTAAATCAAAATATTAATAATCATATTTATATTATTAGAAAAAACAAAAGAAAAAAAATATTATAATAAACATTATAAATATATTCACTCATAATAACATAATATAGAGTATAATATATATTAATATAGTAATGTAGTAATAAGTTTTATAAAATAATATTTAAGTATAAATTAGAGCAAAAACAAAGTATTATAATATGGTGTAATGATATGATAGAAAATATTTATGTTAATATTAAATCATAATATAGCAAATCATATTTATACAATTATATTTAATTGGTGATTTAAAAATAAAATAAAATATTATAATAAAAACTATAAATATAATCATTAATAGTAATATAATATTAAATATTGAACCAAGGGAAATAAGGTGTGTTCACCTTTTAGGAGATGGACATCTTAGGGGAGCTATTTCACTCTTAGGTTATTAGGAAACCAAGATCCCTAAACCAAGTGACTTGATTGAGGAATGGGACTACAAGGGGGTTTCCTTAGGTTTGATTAAATGAGAGGTTCACCATTAAAATGAAGCTTCAAAGGAGAAATGCAAATTCTAATGCACTAAACCCTAGAAAATTAAAAGCATTAAATCCAATGAACAAACAAAAATCAGACAAAAAGGAATGTAGTAAACTAATGGATTCTAAAAAATATTTGCAACTCTAAAATCTTTCTTTTTAAAGTGCACTAAGAATCATATGCCAGGTTGGATGATTCAGTCCTACTACAAGAGTCTACGTAGAATTTGGAACCTTCTACTGACAAGTCAGGATCTACAAAAAACTGGTGAAAAGTGGTATACCGAGACTTATATGCCTAGAGGGGTGATCTAGTCCCACTATTAGGGTTTGAATAAAACTTTTTGTAGCCTTGAGTGATGGGTATGTGCAGGATCATGATGGGCCAAAAAGTGGCAATATGATGTGTATGTGGCTGACGACTTTTCTTTTACCCAAAATTGATGAAAGGAAAAGGGTTTTTAAAAGAGATTCTCAGATTTCCACCAATATAAATTATGCTTTACTTTGAATTTAATAAGTAATTATTAATTTTCTATTCAAATTACAACTAAAGTCCTGATTGATAAGTTGATTGGAGAACATCTATAGCTTTCAAATGGTATCATATTTTTTGAATCCAAAACATGTGTCAAAATCTATACTTCACATACTATAGGATTAAAAAAGGAAAATTGAATTTCATGAAGTTTTGACCAAGTTAAGGTGGTTAGACAGACAAGTTTTTTATATTTTCTAAAAGTTGTAATAAAAAATTCATAATTAATTATTTACTTGGAAAAAAATTATAAAAAAATATGTATCACATCAGGACATGAGTCCTCTACTTATATATCTAAAAAATTATGAAAAAATATTATCATTTTATTGTGGTTAGGGTAGTCAGATTGAAACCTACTTCTTATTTTTCCTAAAATTTAAGTAATACTACATTGAAATTTCAAATTTTCATCAAATGGATTTTTTTTCTTTTTAAACAAACCTAGTAGTTTAGAAACTACATTCAATTTGCTACAGATTCTATTCTTACATATTTTTGAAATAATATAGATAACTTATTCAAATTTTTATGTCAAGTTGCCTAACTCTAATTTTTTTGAATTTTTTGCCACTTAAGGGCCTATTTTTTCCATGATGATCTTGCACATACCCTGATCTTTTATAGCTTTTGTCTTGTCTGATCTCCAAGCCCAAAAGTTTGAATTCTAATCTATAGGTGTGTTTCTATGAAGATGACAACTTCTTGACAAATTTGACAACTTTCTTCAATCTTGCAACGTTTTCTTCAAAGACTCTTCAAGCTCTAATTCACCTAAATCTACAATCACACATGAAGAGGGTAAAATGTTGTTAGGGAATAGGGGTTTACCTTGGTCAATCCTCGTTTTGGTAATTAAACCTTGAAATGAAATAAGATAATATGAAGGAATGATGAATGAACAAATGTAATGTTGCAACTCACCAAACCCTTGAAATAAATGCTACAATCTTATATGAAATGGCTCTAATGGATGTGGATCTTGACTCTTGATCTTGATATGAGATAATTTCTTTGAATGCTTTCTTGAATCATGAAAACTTACATCACAAATGGTAGCTCAAAAACACACATGATGCATGAATACTTTGATATGATGCTTGAATCTTGAATGTAGCTCCAAAATGCTTGGTAATCAGCCCTTAAATGCTCTTGAAGACTTGAATTGTCATATCACACTTTCTCATGAAAATTTCTAAGATTTCTTAGGTGAAATAATGTGATATAGCTTGTATTTATATTTGTTTATTCCAAATTTCCCAAAATTACAACACTACAAGTCGACATCAAATCTAGGATAATAAAATCCCACCATGAATTTGATTTAAAATAGGTCCTAGTTGAAGTGGGACTCATATGCTATTTGGGGCATATGAGTCCCAATGTCTTAAAAACAAGACAAAAAATTCAAGAAATATCTTGTTTAATGCAATATTTGAAATCAGGGCCTAAAACCTAGGTGTGACCCATATGACCAAGGTGGAATATGAGTCCTAGGTCCGTAAATATGAAACACATAACCAAAAAACATAAATTATGATTTTTCATTTATTAAATGTCACAATTGTCCTAAGAAAAATCTATTTAATTGTGCTGTAGAAAAAAGGGTCTCTTGCTTGACATGGGAATAATTCATGATAAATTGGACTTAATGAGGCCTTGATTTAGTGTTGTGAGGCATTTTATGCATCCACACTAGGTCTTGGACTCTTGCAAATGCATTTAACGATGTCTTGTAAAGTCTTGTAAAGGACTTTCATGCTTTTCTAGAGTTAACAAACCTATTTCTCCCTAATTCAACATTATAAAATGTGTTTAATAACATTATCACATCAATCTAGAATGTCTTTGAACTAAACTTAATGTTAAACTAGTGTTGTAATGTGTCTTGCACATTCACATTGGTTCTTGTGCCTTCATAGGCTATGTGGACCTCATTTTAATGTTGTAAAGCGTATTTAATCACACTTTCACTTTAAATTATGTGCCCCAAGCCCTAATTACTCCTTACATCATCACTAATAGGACCCTATTGACCCATATTGTGCATCCTGAGCCTTAAATTGATCAAATAACTCACAAAGTTGCATTTTAAACCTTATTTCCTTATCTCCTGGCATCTTAGCTACAAAATTGGCCCCTGTGGGCCTCATTCGCCATCCATGGAAAATTAGTCCCATCCAGGTTGGACCCCTTCACCATGTGCGATGAATCAATCCCATTTGGCCCACGGGTATGTGCAGGATTATCATGGAAAAAATAGGGCCTTTAGTGGCAAAAATTTTAGAAAAATCAAAGTTAGGAAAATTGACGTAAAAATATGAATAATTTATCTATATTATTTCAAAAATATGTAACAATAGAATCTATAGCAAATTGAATGTAGTTTCTAAACTACTAGGTTTTAAAAAAAAAAATCTATTTGGTGAAAATTTGAAATTTCAATGCAGTGGTACTTAAATTTTAGGGAAAAAATAAGAAGTAGGTGTTTGTCTAACCACCCTAACCATAATAAAATGATAATATTTTTTGATAATATTTTAGATATAAGTAGAGGACTCATGCCCTGATGCTTTTTCCAAGTAAATAATTAATTATGAATTTTTTATTACAACTTTTAAAAATATAAAAACTGTATGTCGACCACCTTAAATTGGTCAAAACTTCATGAAATTCAAATTTTATTTTTTAATCCTATAGTATGTGAATCATAGAATGTGACACATGCTTTGATTCAAAAATGTGATACTATTTGAAAGCTATAGATATTTTTAGTTAGCCTATCAATCAGACTTTAGTCATAATTTGAATAGAAAATAAATAATAATTACTTATTAAATTCAAAGTAAAGCATAATTTATATTGATGGAAAGTTGAGAATATCCTTTAAAAACCCTTTTGTTTCATCAATTTTGGGTAAAAAAATAGTCATTAGCCACATACCCATCATATTGCCACTTTTTGGCCCATCATGATCCTCCACATACCCCCAATTTTGACCTTTGAACAAGAAAAAATTAAAATTTAAGTTTAATATTACTTCATGTCAGCCTATGATGAGGTATTAATAGGTGAATAAGGTGAAATGCCTATAAATATAAGTCTCTTAACTCTAATTTGCATCTCTTATCATTCATTCATCCACCAATATTCCATCTCAAGTCAAATAACTTAGGGTTTCTTCATTTCAAGTCTCCAAGATATCAATTTTCAAACATAAAAGAGCAAATACTTCATGTTCTGTTACATACTTTCAAGATCAAACATCATAGAAAGGTAATAAATTACTTTATTGCATGTTTCTTTCCATTCTTACATCATTTTGGTTTAATTACCTAAAAGGGGTTTGACCAAGGCAAACCCCCATGCCATAGAACATTCAACATTTTTCTCTCTTGCCTAGTGTGTTTGCAAATTTAGGTCTCTTGGAAGCTTGGAAATCATTAAGAACCAAGTTTCAAAGTTGTTTAAGTTTTCTCTTCATTCAACAAGTCAAAATATCAACAAAAACTCATTTTCAGGTTAAGAAATTAGAGTTTCAGAAGCAAAAACTTGTAGAGAATCAAAGTGTAGACTAAGAGCTCAAAATTCCACCTTTGAATATTCAAAAATTCAAAAGTGGACTCATTCACCATCAATGGTGAATGAGTTCCACTTCTAGGACAATTTTGAGTTTTCTGCATTTTTAGATACCCTTTTGCCAGAAACAAGTTTTGGCTCAGTTTGGCAGAATTGGGACTAATTCACCTAGAATTGTGAATGAGTCCCACCATGCCTAAAAATTAGCATCAACACCATTATAGAATCCATTTCAATCTTCATCCACATTCCAAGTGCACTCTATCAATTTGGTTCAATTTTGTTTAGTTTTGCATTCATTTTTAGGTGATTTTGCATTACACAATATGTTTTCAAATAAGTTGTATTTCAATAGTTTTCACTTAATAATCATTCCATTTTGTTAATTAGCAACATTTAGATCAATTTTTTTAGTCATTATTTCATTGTACATTGCATAATTTGAGTGAACCTAGCTAGACTTTTGAGTGGGATTTGTTAGAGTAATAATCATTATGCTTAATTAATTATATCATATTGATTAATTAATTAAGTCACTTATTCCTCTTTATTACTTAAGCTAAACTTAGGCACATTAATAATTAATTAATTATTAATTATTAAGTGTGCACACTAGGGTTTCATTTAGGGTTTCCCTTTTAGGCTTTCTTGATCTCCTTCATAAGGATTGATCTCTATGTAATCATTCATTCTCTTAATGCATTTTTTACTAAGAGGTTTACAGAACATCTTCTTTGGTTCATATCTTTTGCATGTGACAGGTATCCATTTGCATGTAGGTGATCTTAGTTTTCTAACATGGTATCAGAGCTCTAGACCTGCGGCTGCTTGTTCGTGATCTGAATATATGGCCTCTCTATGAGTTTCAAGTGCAAGGGTTTCCACAGGCATCTTTTTTGCAAGATCTAGGGGTAGCCATTTTTTTGGGACACTATGGGCTCAAACGGATGTTGCCATCACGTTCGCAGCATCCCAAAACCCTAGAAACACCTATCAAATCATCCATTTTGGTGCAGTTGATCCGGGAGGCAAAAAAATTTTGTCTGAGGGGCTGTATGGCCTCCCCTACATGCATTCTGAGGCACGTTTTTCAAAAAAAATTAAAAAAAACACATTTTTTGAAAAATGTGTGGCGCTCACAGTACAGAATAGACTCTGCCACCCGACAGCCACCGGGCGGCCACCAGCCTGCCACCGCCGCCGGTCTACACCGCCCTCCAGCCGCCAAATCTCCACCTTTGTTGGCCTCCCCAACCATTCCGCCGCCGACTCTTCTGCCCCTGTGGGCCCCTTCTGTGATGGCTCTGGTCATATGGGGAACCGGGCGGTCTGCGCCCAGCCCCCGACCGACTCCAGTCTCAGCCTGCGGTCCTATCGTGGACCAGGAGCCCCGAAACCCAAGCACCCAACGAATATTCTGGCATCAAAATATTCTAGTGCTAAGAATATTTTGGGCACTGTTCAACATATTCCGACGACCAATTTTTTTCCCAAGGGGGGGCTTTTTTTGCTCCTACGGACGGACGGCCATCAAATTTTTTGCTGGGAATTGCTGACGTCAGCATGACGTCATATGTACAGTCAGCCCTCTTTGCCCCTCCTAGCCCTAATTTTTCCTAAAGGAGCAATTTTTTTCTTTTGGTCATAACTTGGGCATACGGTATTGAAACTGGGCAAACGAGATATCGTAAGAAAGTTGGTTCTGAGAACTTTCATTTGGTGTAGTTTATTTTATAGTATTTTTTTGTTTTACTACATTTATTGTTGTTTGAAGTCAGATATACTTTTTATGCTTCCGAGCTCATAACTTGTAATACCCCCTCTGCACTTCATCTTGACCATGAAGTCGTTAAAGGCTTTGTGATAATTGAATACAAGATTTTGTATATGTCTACTTTGATCATCAAATTGTCATGAATCAATATTTACATGCATCTTTTCAATGACCCGACAATCAAATTCATGCTGCATAGGTCAAAATAGTTAGAGAAAAAAACAAAATAAAATAATTAAGGGTTTTATTTAGGGTTTTTCCTGGTTCTACAGTGGCCAAATCTTCCTGTCAAGCTTCGGTACAAGCAAAATTATCAATGGGAAGCTCGCAAAGTGAGTAACTCAAAGTTTTCTAGTTAACTTGGCTCTTGAGTCATGGGCAAGTTGCCGTAATGGAGCACTCACCAAGTTTACATCTATCATGCTAAAATAAATTGAATGATAAAAATCTAGAGTGCAAGTCCTAACCCTAAACCTAAAGAATATTTACTATATAAAAACACCATTCCTTAATTGGAGTGTAGGTTGAAATTGTCACATATTTATGGCACAAACTAGAATGGTGTTAAAAATAGATTTCAAACGACAAATGTCATCAACAAGTTCATGCTAGATAGTGGGAGTAATTGGCGGAAATTTGCATATAATAATTTGGTGACCGCCTGCTTGGATAAGTGACGTGTATTTGAAGAAGAATTATGCATTGGATGCTTTTTTTTTAACTGATCTGTTCTAATTGAATGCGGAGTAACTATTTATTTTTAGGGAGGGGGCTCAACTGCTTGTAATACGGCTTTTCTCCTTGCATGTCGGCACTGATGGGGGGAGTTTTGCATATCTCTCTCTCTGTTTTGGGGGTTCGATACAGTTTTTTGAAAAAGAGGAGGATGAGAAGCTATGAAAGGAGGCAAAGAAATGGCTGTGGGAAGAGCTGCTGGTGCACAAGAACTGATAAGTCCACTTGCCTACTATTGAGAAACGGATTAAATGCTTGCATTTGTGTTATGCTTTTCAATTTTGGGATTTGTATTAAATAGTTCTTGTAGAACTGGAAATTTTAGGATTGTAAATTCATTTTTGTTCCTTTATCATCATTTTATTCCTATATGCAAATGATGGTGATATTTTCAATGTTGCACAGCTTAGTAAATCCCTTCGTCTTTGCCCTGAAACTAAAATCAATAGTCCTCTTGATCGTACCGGCTTCACTTATTGGCTATGCACCCTTCTCTTGGGCGCTGTCCTTGCTGAGATAGATGAATTAAATGAATTATGTGTGTTTCAACCCCTGCATATTTGTTGCATGCAACGCTTCTTTCCCTGTGTTTCATTCTCTTCATTGAAGGGCTCTCTTTTATATCAATGGCTCCATTTAATGAAATTCGATGCATAGTCGTTTACATCCCTATCTATCACATCGAAAGGAAGGAACATCGGAGATAGATCCTCAATCTGGTACGCCTTTCTAAAGCATTTTGAGAAGACAACCCGTGTATAAATAAGAATATGAGAGAATCTCCTATACTATACTTTAAATCACAGAAACCCAACTCAATTTGTATGCCATCATAAACTATAAAAATTCCATATTCGTTTCTTTTTTTTTTAGGGCTTGTGACTTCACCCTTCATGCAACTGTTTTCTAATAATGTTTGAATGCAAATAGGAATTTAAAGAGTAAGTTTCACATTGCCAAGAAAACTATGCCTCTTTTTGAGATAGGACACATTAGGAATCATCAGATATTCTTAAAATCAAATTATTGTCTTCTGATAACCAATGAGCCATCCAGCCTAGTAGAAACCTTCTGAGCAAATTATTCTGCAACGATTTTGGAAATGAATCAATGAAAACCTAAGAAACAATCTGCTAAAAGCCAAGGAAGTGATATCAGGTATGTCTCCATAATGATATGCCTGCGTTATGCTTGCATAGGGGTGATCTCTTTGTTTTCATGAAAACTTTTTAAGCTGAATCTCAAAACTAGCATTTTCACTCCTTATGCATTCTTGTGGCTCCCTATATTTTATTTCCTTGCTTGTGTGAGTGGTAAGTAACAAGTTTAGGATTCTATGGAATTCAAGTCTTTCGCATGGTGTGGAGAAGGTCGATCTAAGTCTGCCATAACCTCTATTGCTTATCTTCTTCCATTATGCTTCAATGGATGTCCTCTCTAATCAGCCTCATGTATACAACACACACCTACTTTTCAGGTTGTTGCATTTAGCGCCATCAACATTCTCCACTTTAACAATGTCGCTATTCCATGTTGAAGGGAATGGTTTACCCCTCTTAGAACAATTTTCTCTTTCAACAATCTTGAGATGAAATTAGATGCGTCGCCTCCTCTTTCCCTGTAGACTGTTGCGTGGGTAGAGCCTTAGTGTTGGTCTTTATTTAGTCTTTGAATTTGACTTTTGTTGTTTAAACATTGTTCCCATGGCATTTACTGTGTGTGATTATCCTTTGCATAAACATACGCCTACAATATGTATATATATGTATGCATGTTCGTATGTTATAATAACCTCGATATTGCTTAGTATCGCTATCTCTTTGTGAAGCTATATGTGGAATCTTTCCCCGGTGGCTATTTTCGGTAGCATGTGAGTGTCATTTCCTTCAGTAGGTTTGATTTTATCCTTGTAGACCACCATGGTGTTCCGCATCTTGCAAGCATCCTTTACGCGTTCAATGGATGTGTATATCCTATTTTCTAGCTCTCCCTTAGGCTCGGGCAGTGAGGATTTGGCTTTACTCCTACCAATTGGGACTTGACAATAATAAATGCATCAAGAGAGCAGTGTATCCAAATTTCAATATTCACCTTCTAATATACTTGGCAACCTGTCACAGTTACAGCAATTAGAGTAGAGGCAGTGTACAAAACTAAATAACCTCCCTGAAACCATTGGCAACCCATTATAGATGCAACTGTTAGACTTACAAAGGTGTAGTAAATTAAATAATCTATCTCTGCATCCATTGGCAAACTATCTCTGCTAGAACGTATAAACTTTGGAGGGTATTTAAGGTTAATTAATGCCCCTGTAACCGTTCGCATCCTATCACAATAGCAACACCTAAACATAGAAGACTGTAGAGGTATAAATAGTGTTCCTGTTTTTTTGGTAACCTAACACATCTGCTGTACTTGAAAATAGAATGTTGTATAGATTAAATGAAAGATTAGTATATAGAATAAATGATTTAATCTTTCATTGTCTATTGGAGAGATGACTTAGATGTGTGAATTTTAGAGTTGTTAGCTAGAGAATGTTAATAGTATCTTGTAATTGAAGGTGATTGTTGTAATATTGTTGTGGATAATATTTTAAGTTTTGCCTCCTAGTTGTAAAGGATGACTTTGTTGGCTATATCCCGATGTGTGCTCTCTTGAGTTACTTGAAACTTGTTCATTGAAATCGTGTGGTGTATGAGTAATATGTTTTGTGAGTGTTTTTGGTGTCTTGATAATGAGGGCTATGTAATGTAATAATGTTTATAGTAGTTTTGAAATGTGATTCCCTTGATGTCTTAGTGAACTCTAGTTGGTTTCAATGGTGCCTTGTTGATTGGTCTTTGTCTCAAGATAAATTTGTTAATATTGGGATTCTATGTTGGTTGGTTAATTTTGATGGTTTGTTCAGATGTGATTTCCTCTTGAGTTAATCTCGGTTTTGAGGGGATTTTATCCTTTTAATTTGTGTTGGAAATTATTTGGAATCTCGTATAGGGTTGGATTACTCTCATTTGTGAGTTTTTGGATAAGTTGTTCTTTTGGGTTCCTAAGGAAGGGACAATGTGTTTCCATAATTGGTTCCCATGTTGACTCTTGTGGACTATGGTCTTTATGTTTGGATTTTCTTGGTGGGTATTAGCCTTGCACGTGGATATTGTGTTACTATGGATTCTTTGCATGGGATGGTACATACCTCATTTGTTGTTTTACAGAGTTGGTCTTATTATTATTTTGTACTAGTGGCTTACCCCATTGAGATAGTAGAATTTTAGTTGTGAGTAGGGAGAGTGGCTTCTAATGAGGGCCAGGACCCGGAAGAGGTCCCAGGGTAACTCATTGGAGGTTTATTAATCAAGTGAAAACATTAATAATTAATGAGGGGTTTTGGGTATAATCACACTTTAACAAGATATTAGTGAATGCCTCACTCATGACTCAAGTGCTTGTATGGGCTTGAGATGAGTTGAGAAGGCCTGGAATGGCGAAATCATTGTCTTGTCCCTATGAAAGATAATCGATGCTGCATTGGATTGCATGTGGGGCCGGGTTTCGTAAGAGGTCACCAGGGTAACCCAAGTTGGGGGCCAGGGCCTAGGAAGATTCGCCAGGGTAACCCATGCATCATTGCGATGACACTCTTCCCTAAACAACTATGTTTGTTTTTGTTTCCCTTTTATGTTATTCTTGGGCCTCGGGAAGCACTTGTTGGCATTTGTATGTTGATGTTTATTTGGTTATTCCTTATGTTGAACACATCTTGTGTAGGTTATATTTTGTGCTGAGATTTCCTTATGTTATTGTGGATCTTGTTGTGAACTCTTGTATCTTTGTTCTGTATGATGGTTATTGTTGGGGATCCTTCTTGTCATCTCTTAGCACGGGGGGTGGGCCTTCGGGTCCACGTGGTTGGGTGGAACGTGCTATGCACCCCATTGGGTCCCCAGTTGTCGATCGAGAAGTGCGTAATTGTACCTTGTAGAGATTCCTGAGTTGATCCAGAATTGAATCCAGTATTGCAGCTTTGTACTCCATATCAAATGTAACATTCCATTTTATTGTATCTTCTCTATTCATGTTGGGAAACGACATTGTAATATTGTACCCTTGATTTATATGTTAACCATATTCATGTTATCTTATGATTACTGGTGTATACTATCTCTCATGTGATGTAATAGTGTTATTGTGAAAAGTAATGCAGTCTTGTTAACCCGAAGGATTTGTTATATGTGATTCTTGTTTAGTTTCATATTATGTGATATATGATTATTATGATGTATGTTAATACTTAAAAAAAATTGGTGCCATAAATACTAGATGTATGTATCCTTTGGGTTTGCTTGGTGGGGCGTTACATAACTTTTTGCCACGATCTCTGATTTTCGCTATCTTTGCGGTGTTGGAAAGGTATTGAGGAGCTCTATGTTGCTGTCCATGCACTTTTTCTATATCTATCCCAGGTTGATCACTTAGTCTAGATTTGGCCCGATGGGTTGTTTGGCGATTACTTGGATGTTTTGGCAGTTGGGAGAGTGCATCTTGCATCTTTGCACTTCGTTTTCAGTAATACATCATTAAATAATTACTTACTACTTCCTAGATTCCAAAGTTGTTCCCGTTTGGAGTTTTCGATTGTTCTATGGCATCGGGTCTTCTATTGCTTTATCATGATTCCTTGAGTCAATCAGTGACTCTCATCTGGTTTCAGTAGTATACAGAAGAATATTTCCTTGCTTGCCAATATCAAGTTCTAGTGTTACTCTACAGAGTTCTTCCAGTGCTTCTTTGTAGCATGTCATCTCATTGTAGCAGGGTTTTGTCCCACTGGGTTTTTCCTTCTCTACTCATTCTTGCATTTGTAAATGGGTACCTGATCAGGCCTAGTTGTCGGGACCCATCTTTGCTTTCATGCATCTTATTCTAGTGTTTTAGCTTCTTCCTAAGTTCATCTTAAGGGGGGGTGTAAGAGTAATAAATCATTATGTTTAATTAATTATATCATATTGATTAATTAAGTCACTTATTCCTCTTTATTACTTAAGCTAAACTTAAGCACATTAATAATTAATTAATTATTAATTATTAAGTGTGCACACTAGGGTTTCATTTAGGGTTTCCCTTTTAGGGTTTCTTGATCTCCTTCATAAGGATTGATCTCTATGTAATCATTGATTATCTTAATGCATTTTTTACTGAGAGGTTTACAGAACATTTTCTTTGGTTCTTCGTATCTTTTGCATGTGACAGGTATCCATCTTGCATGCAGGTGATCTTGGTTTTCTAATAGGATTTATCTCTCTCCTTTTAGGTGAGACATCCTAAGAGTGCAAGAGAAGCCTATAAGCCCTACCCAATAATCTACAGTTCATTAATAAGGCTTGTGGATGAAAAATATGACTAATTAAGGCATAAAGAAGCCAAATTAATTAATAAATCCTTATAGTAGTGTGAAAGTGTAAAGATACACTGTACAACACCCTAAATATAACATAATTAGGCCCACTTAGTTTAAAAGGGCCCTAAACTTAATGTGAATATGTAAAAAATATCACAACACTAAATCAAGGCAACACTGAGCTCATTCTAATATTAAATATTCCCAACTTAAGTGAGGAAAAGGGATACCTTTTCGATCACTGCATTTAGCCCCCACTTTAGTGAGAGGAGGAATTTTCTTCAAACTCACACTAAAGTAAACATTCAAGAGGGGTCCAAGTGCACCAATGTGGATGGTATAAGATGAAAAATATCAAGGAGGTGACCAAGACCCCATGATATAAGATCCTACATCAAACCAACATAAGCACAAAGGGACACACACAATGTGTATGATATGCAACAGCAAGACAAGATACACAAACATACAATGTCAAAGACTTAAAGAAAGAAAAGAGAAAAATAAAATAAAAAACAAGATAAAAGGGGGTGGATCAAGCCTCGACAGTCCATCCAATGTGATGTGGACTAGATCTCGACTATTTTTCTAGAAAAAAATCCTCACTTTGAGGCAACAAAACTTCAAGTTGTTCATTGGGTGAATATCCAAAAAGGGTGGCTTAGTAAGAAAGTCATGCCACTATATTGGCTTCTCATCATACAATCAAAAAGTCATGCCCTTTTTTAGGCTTCTCATCATACTAACCATACCAAAGCTATCCCTCTAATAACTTCAATAGGGTGTCACAAAATGAAACTTTGAGCTTCACAAGGCTTAACAACCTGCATTAAGCACTTATGAACATTTATGCATGTAAAGGATTGTTCAAAGGGATCTTTGCTTAATTCATGTAAGGTCTCTTCTTAGGGAACATCATGCCTAACATCTCTAAGAGAGGATAGGTAAAATAAATATGATACTCTCAGAGGAAATCAAACCCAATGACACCACCAAGAAAAGGATGCATCACAAGAAGTATGAAAATCACACAGTGAAATATGCAAAATTTTGAAAGATGTCATCGATGTATGCTCCCACTTTAAGGTGTTTGCTAACACCATTGCTGTGAGAAATTACTTTAAAGTAGAAGAAGACATGAGAGCTTATTCAGAAAGCCTTACGCCAAGTGATATGTTCCTGAATGAAAATATATCATGAATAAAGGGTTTCCCCCAAAATGTAATAATAAATATAGGAAGAAAGTATGTCACATGCTAGCCAAATTAAGGCATATCTTCCACATCCCAAACTTGATTGTATATATATAGTGTTCAACTAGCCAAAAGTGACAAGTACCATATGAGGACAAGGCTACCTAACCCCTTGCCCTCACTTAGTGCAAGACAAAGATGAGCTGGGATGATTGATGAAAA
This sequence comes from Sequoia sempervirens, assembly GCA_007258455.2. Taxonomy (NCBI): domain Eukaryota; kingdom Viridiplantae; phylum Streptophyta; class Pinopsida; order Cupressales; family Cupressaceae; genus Sequoia; species Sequoia sempervirens. The sequence continues at coordinate 627,693,519 of VDFB02047230.1, forward strand.
TTGGTATTAATTATAGGAACTAGGTGCTTCAACACAAGGAAGAGCACCACAATCCTTAAGATGTAGAATTTTATCACTTAAAGCCTTATATTCATTAGTAGAATGACCTTGAACTCTATGATATGTGAAAAATGAACTCTTGTTATACCATTTCTTTCATGATTTTGGAGGGAGGGATATCAAATGATCTTGGAGGAGTCTCAACAAGATAATCTCTTGATCAATAGTAGGGGATATTTATTTCTTACCACAAGTTGTCATACACATAATAGATGATAAGGAATTAGATGAAAATGGAGATAGAGGTGAAAACCTAGATCTTTCTTGAAAAGGTATGGTATAGACTTCACTTGTTCTCTATTTTTTTGCTCTATTTTTTCATTGTGTCCATGCTTAAAATGTACTTTTTACCCAAGACCATAACACTCTTCCAACTCAGATGAATGGTTTTTACGCTTCAGAGAAGGATTGACTTCTTCACGAGAACACAAATCTATTTGAGGTTTCTTAAAGTTATGTATCTTCTTCTCACAAGGCATAGGGGTTGGACAACTCCCATCACCACCATGAGGTGATGGTGTTGACATAGAACCAAGTTGAGCACATGAAACAAAAGGTTGTTTAGGTGTAGATTGTGCGATTTCGTACTCTCCCATATAGGAGGGTGTAAAATCTAATGAAACCCAATTGTCACTAAATAATGTGTGTGAAAATGAATTGTTTGCATATGACTCTTTGGATTTGAGGGTGATATTTTAGATTCTTTGTTGAAACAAGGCATAAAATATAAATCATCACTAAAGAGTTTTGTTGTAGGTGTAAGATAATTAGGATTAACATCAACTTTTATAGGTTCTACTTTTGAGATTGGAATAAAATTATTGAGTTGGAAGTGTTATGATCATGTTTAACTTGTGATTTATAGCTTTGTTCATCTGCTTCAACTATGTATATCTTATTGTTGTATTCAAATTTCATCACATGGCAAAGGTTGGATGGGACTCCCTTCATAGCATGAATCCATGGTCTTCCTAGGAAAAGGTTCTATGAAAGAGGTCTTGGCATGATATGGATAGGGGTAGGAAAAACTATAGGTCCGACCTCAATAGGAAATGTCATCATGCCTAATGGTTTCCTATTAACATTGTCAAAGCCACAAATATTAACATCATTGAGTTGAACAAGCTTATTTTCCACACAGATTTTATTTATGAGATCAATGCTACAAATATTAAGACTTGCTTCATTGTCTATAAGGGTGTGCCTAACTACCATTTCATTAATGATCACCTTTATCATCAAAACTTAATTCTTATGTTGTGTCTCAAGCAAGGGTAATTCATGTTTTGGGAATGTGAATTATGACTTTTTCACTTGCATACAATCAAAGGAGGATGCTACATCATTCAAATTCACAAAAAATTGCATGTTACTCTTCTATAGAATTGCTTGGAGCATCATATTTTTTATAGGTGATGTTCAAACAAGGTCCCAATAATATATTGGAGTGGGAGTACATTTTAGTTCTTCAATAAAATCATATAAAGGAAAATGAGGGCCATTAGGAAAAGTAGGTGGAGGCAATGGTAATGAGGTAGGTATGGTTTTTTGTTGTATATTGTATGTGTGAGCAATAGTATTATAATTTGGTTGTTGTGAAACATTGCTACCACACATTTTCCTTATAATGTTCGAGATAAAATTTGGAGGTAATGGTTTAGTTTTTTCTATGATGGGAGGTGAGTTAGGAGGCTCACTAATTAAAGGAGGTCCAATTTGTGTAGTCATAACCTCAAATGAGTTACCTAAATAACCTTCTAATGAGTGGGGATCTAAAGTGAACTTAACATGTTCATATGTGCCATCCACCTTAGTGTTTGTTGAGACAAATATAGCATTAGAAGAGGGACAAACAAGATTTTCATGATGCTCAATGATCGGGTCTTCTAACACCAAAATACCTTCATCACAAATAGGACAGGTATTGAGAGAATAACAATTTGGATTATCATGATTGTCTATGTATGCATCCTCTTGCATTATAGTTTTAATGGATGATCTAGGTGAGATGAAATCCTCAAGGGCTTCATATAACATGTAAAAATCATCACAACTAAAGGTTCCAAGATTCACCATTTAATTTTTATTTTGTTTTGTTTGATATTTTTATTTTTCTTTTGTTTTCTAATGAATTCCAAATGTAATCTAATCTTATCAAACTATGAAATAATGCTAGAAATGAAACCAAAGTATAGTAATATAATTCTATCCACAATTGAAACATGTAATTGAAATGAAGCCAAATTAAGCTAGATCTAATGAAATACATGAAACAAAAATTCAAAAAACTAAAATAGGGATCTAACAGCAACACACAAAAGCACAAAATGAAGTTTTTAATGCTATAAAATGTGGATGCAAACTTGATATGGGACTAAATCACCTAGAGGGGAAAATTAGTCCTAGTTAGGGTTTCTAGAAGGTTCAAATATTGAAAAACAAACAACACAAAATTCCCAAAAAATCTAGAAAAACAACCTATATTGGGACTAAATCTCCCAAGTGGGTGAATGAGTCTCACATTAGGGTTTCTAAACCAAATTCAAAAAATTTTGAGTTGATGTTAAGGTTTCTAGATTGTATTCTTAAATGATTGTTTGCAAGTACAATTCTCTAATGAATTTGAATGATGCAAAAATGCAACCTATATGCACTTTTCACTAATGCAAGATTTATAAGTCCTAAATAAAAATCAATTAATGCAAATCTAATTCAACGTTAATGAAATCTAGATCTAGGACTTAGAATGTTCTCCAAATAAAAAATTCAATGGTCCAAATGTTGGGTTCACCAAAATGAACACATGGGAAATAGAGTGTGTCCACCTTTTAGGAGATTTACAACTTAGGGAACCTATTTCACTCTTAGTTCATTAAGAAACCAATGTCCCTAAACCAAGTGATTGATTGAGGAATGACACTACAAGGGGGTTTCCTTTGGTGTGAATAAATTATGGGTTTTCCAATAAAGTGAAGCTTCAAAGGAGAGATGCAAATTCTAAAGTACTAAACCCTAGAAACTTAAAAGCATTAAATCCATTGAACAAATAGAAATCAAACAAAAAAGAACCTAGTTGTAAAATGACGGATTCCAAACAAGATCTACAACTTTGAAATCTTACTTTTTAAAGTGCACTTGGACTCATATGCTAGTCTAGGCAATTTAGTCCTACTATAGGAATTTGGGTAGAATCTAGAACCTTCTGCTGACAAGTTGGGATCTACGAAAAACTAGTGAAAAGTGGTATACTAGGACTCATACACCCATAGGTGCAATTTAGTCCCAGTATTAGGGTTTGACTAGAAATTCTATAGCCTTGAGTGATCTATAGCTTTTATCTTGTCTAATCTCCAAGCTCGAAAGTTTGAGTTTTGATATGTAGGTGAGTTTCCATGGAGATGACAACTTCAATCTTCAAATAATCAATAGCAAAACTTTATATTCTATGTATTTTCGAATTTAAAATATATTACTTTCTTTTTTTTTAAAAGGTGCTTCAACCTAATGAACTTCTAATACCAAAACTAATTACACAAGCTACTTTTCAATATTTGACAAAATAAGAGTATAGAATCAAAATACTGAATTTAACTTCTAGCATTAAAAATTTGTCATATCCTATATTTGAATTTATCTTTTTTATTGAACTTAACTAATGATATCATAAATGAAAGGTTTGAAATGACTCCTACAATGTAATAGCTATTTAAATAAAGTCAAATTTATATCTAAAAATAACTAAGCTTTTTAATATTAAGCTACAAATTGAAGTCTTATTGTACATTTCAAATACTCAACCTATCAAAGATCAACTTAGTCATTCAATAATCTACCACTTCTATCTTATCATACACACATTATTAAGTCTCTTAACTTTTAGCATGAAAATACTAACGCGTCTACCTAAATAGTATTACAATTTAAACATTTGATTTAAAATATACCACTTTCACATTTATTTTTATTAATATTAATTGATGAAATTACAAATTAAGATATTTAATCACTAGTACATTATAATCAAACTACTAGGTGTTTACATATATTCAAAACTATGTATAATACCTCAAGAAACTTGTCTAATCTTAGGTCACAAATTGGAGCATTCTTGTATGTTTCAAACACTCAACCTATCAAAGATGCAATTCTATTGTAAAAAACATGCAATGTTAACATTATTGAATTTTAGCATGAAAGCACAGTTAGTTCTACTTTGGTAGATATACAATGTCAACATTCACTTAGAATTATGTCATTTCTATCATTTTCACATTTACCTTTCGTAGCAAGTTGGGATTGTAAGATCACAATTTTCACCTATAATACTATATATTCAACTCATATATTTCTTAGTTCAATAATGATATTCACACATGAAAATTAATTCACACCAAAAATAATTACCTTGTAGAAAATAACAATGTTGATAGTCTATCTCAATAGACACGTAATATTAATATTGTTAACATTCGACATGAAAATAATAAATAGTCTACAGCTTCTATCTTAATAGACATGCATTTTTAAATACTCTTGAATTCTAGCATGAAAATAATCATTAATATGCCACTTCTATCTTAACAAGCGTTCAATGTTATTATTCTTCAATTTTAGCATGAAAACATATTCAACAAAATAAAACATAAAATCAATAGTAAAAGATTAAATAAATATGAATGCTTAGCCCTCTTAGTTAGTTTATCATTCTCAAGTCATTAGGTTGTCCTTGAATTCTATGTATTTTCTAAATTCAAATATATAACCCACTTATTATTTTGACAAAATACTCCAATCTAATGGTTATGGAAATCATCAAGTATATAAACATATAGTTTTAATACCAAAACTAATTACACTAACTACTATTAAACATTTGAAAAAAAAAGAGAAAGGAGTCAAATCACTAAATTGGACTTTTAGTTTTAAAATTTGTCATATCATATTTTTCACTTTATCCTTTTTATTGAACATAATTGATGATATTGTAAATGGAAGGGTTTAAATGACTCGTACATTGTATTAGCTATTTACATAATGTCAAACTTACACCTAACACCTGACTAAAGTTGTTTACCATTAGATCGCAAATTGAAGTTTTATTATATATTTCAAACACTCAATCAATCAAAAATCAATTTAATCACTCAATAGTTTGACAATTCTATTTTAACACACACAATATTAGCATTCTTGACTTTTAACATGTAAACTCTAACATTTCTAATAAAAAATATTACAATTTCAAAATTGAAATAAAACTCCCACTTCTATTGCTTTTACATTTATCTTTCTTATTTAAATTAATTGATAAAATTATAAATGAAATATTCTTTGTTTACATAAAGTCAAGACTGCATATGATTCCTAAAGAAATTTGTGTACTCGTGAAGCTTTATTATACATTTCAAACACTCAACCTATCAAATATTGCAATTATATTGTATCAAAGATGCGATGTTCACACTCTTAAATTTTTACATGAAAATGTCAACAATTCTACCATGGAAGATATATAATTTCAACATTCAATTAAAATGATGTCAATTCTATTTTTTTCACATTTATATTTTCTTAGGTTGGGATGGTGAGATTACGCTTTGATGTGCAATGGTGTATATTCAGCATAGTGTTAACATTCTTAAATTTTAATACGAGAACAATCAATATTATACCACATCAATCTTAGTAGACACAATGTTATAATTGTTGACTTTTTAACTTGAAATGAATCAAAATTCTATTACTTCCATTTTAATAGACATGCCATATTAATATTCTTGAGTTTTAGCTTGAAAATAATATATAATCTACCACTTATATCTTAACAAACATGCAATGTTAGCATTCTTAATTTTTAGCATGATAACTTATTCAACAATGACAACATATTCAACAAAGAAAAAGAGAGAATCAATAGTAAAACTTGGTATTCTATGTATTTTCTAATTTAAAATATATAACTTTCTTTTTTTTTTTGACAAAGTGCTTCAACCTAATGAACTTATAATACCAAAAATAATTACATAGCTACTTTTCAATATTTGACAAAATAAGAGCACAAAGTCAAAATACCGAATTTGACTTTTAGTATTAAAAATTTGTCATATCCTATATTTGAATTTATCCTTTTTATTAAACTTAACTATCGATATCATAAATGAAAGGGTTGGAATGACTCCTACAATGCAATAGCTATTTAAATAAACTCAAATTTATATCTAAAAATAGCTAAGCTTTTTTACTATTAGGCTACAAATTGAAGTCATATTGTACATTTCAAATACTCGACCTATCAAAGATCAACTTAGTCATTCAATAATTTGCCACTTCTATCTTATCATACACATATTATTAACACTCTTGAATTTTAGCATGAAAATACTAACATGTCTATCTAAATAGAATTAAAATTTACACATTTAAATTAAAATATATCGTTCACATTTATTTTTAGATTTAAATCACTGGTACATTATAATCAAACTGCCAGTTATTTACATAAATTCAAAACTATATATAATTTTCCTAAATAATTTTTTTTACTCTTAGGTCTCGAATTGAAGTATTCTTGTATGTTTCAAACACTCAACCTATCAAAGATGCTAGTTCTATTGTAAAAAACGTGCAAGGTTGACATTCTTAAATTTTATATGGAAATATAGTTAGTTCTAATTTGGTAGATATAGAATGTCAAGATTCAATTAGAATTATGTCATTTCTATCATTTTCACATTTACCTTTCCTAACAAGTTGAAATTGTGAGATTGCAATTTTAAAATATAATACTATATATTCAAGTCATATATTTCTTAGTTCAATAATGGCATTCTTGGTTCTAGGAAAATTCACTGCCAGCAATTCATATTCAGAAAATTCACCGCCAAACCATGACAAATTAACCTCAAGGAAAATTCACCGAAAAATTATGTGATGAATTTTTTGTGGTGGTGAATTTTCTTTGAGGTGAATTTGTCATGATCGTGAATTTTCCTACAGTGAATTGTCGGTGGTAAATTTTTCGACGGTGAATTGCTAGTAGTGAGTTTTCCTCATGTTGACATTCTTACATGACAATTGATTCCCACCAAAAAAAATACCTTGTAGAAAATCACAATGTTGATTGTCATCTTAATAGACACGTAATGTTAATATTGTTGACATTTAACATGAAAACAATAAATAGTCTACACCACCTATCTTAATAGACATGCATTTTTTAAACACTCTTGAATTTTAGCATGAAAATAATCATTAACATGTCACTTCTATCTTAACAAAAATTCAATGTTATCATTCTTCAATTTTAGCATGAAAATGTATTCAACAAAATAAAGCAAAAAATCAATAGTAAAAGTTTAAAACATTATGAACATCTGGCCCTCTTGTTTATTTTAGCAATCTCAAGTCATTAGTTTGTCCTTGAATTATATGTATTTTCTAAATTCAAATATATAACCTACTTATTATTTTGACGAATTGCTTCAATCTAATGGTTATGGAAATCATCAAGTATATAAACATATAGTTTTAATACCAAAACTAATTGCACTAACTACTCTTAAACATTTGACAAAACAAAGAGCAAGGAGTCAAATCACCAAATTGGACTTTTAGTATTAGAATTTGTCATATCATATATTCCACTTTATCTTTTAAATTGAATTTAATTGATGATATTGTAAACCGAAGGGATTAAATGACTTGTACATTGTAATAGTTATTTACATTATGTCAAAGTTATACCTAACACCTGACTAAAGCTATTTACTATTAGGCCACAAATTGAAGTCTTATTGTATATTTCAAACACTCAATCTATCAAAAATCAATTTAATCATTCAATAGTTTGACAATTCCATTTTAACACACACAATATTAACATTCTTGACTTTTAATATGTAAACTCTTAACATTTCTACTAAACAATATTACAATTTCAACATTGAAATAAAACTCTTACTTCTATCGCTTTCGTATTTATTTTTTTCTTAAAACTAATTGATAAAATTATAAATGAAATATTCTTGTTTACATAACGTCAAAACTACATCTAATTCCTAAAGAAAGTTGTGTATTCTTAGGTAAGAAAATGAAGCTTTATTATATATTTCAAACACTCAACCTTTCAAAGATGCCAATTCTATTGTATCATACACGCGATGTTCACATTCTTAACTTTTAAATGAAAATGCTGACAGTTCTAGCACGGCAGATATATAATTTCAACTTTCAATTAAAAGGATGTCAATTCTGTTGTTTTCGCATTACAGTTTGGTGTATATTCAGCTCAGATATTTCTTAATTCTGAATAATATTGGCATTCACACGTCCGTCAATGCCCACCAAAAGTAATTAGCCTTCCTTGCACAGTACAACAATGTCAGATATATAATTTCAACATTCAATTAAAAGGATGTCAATTCTGTTGTTTTCGCATTACAGTTTGGTGTATATTCAGCTCAGATATTTCTTAACTGAATAATATTGGCATTCACACGTCCGTCAATGCCCACCAAAAGTAATTAGCCTACCTTGCACAGTACAACAATGTCGATCTTACTCCTGTATGACGTAAGATGGAAATAGAAAATCTCGTGGCATTTAATGGTTTTGATAGTCCATATAAAATAAAATTATGCATAGACAAATGTTCTCTATTGCCAACTATGTTTACCAATAACAATTCGAGGGCTATTTCGCCTCAGAGTTGTCTGCAATAAATGACGTAACTTTAACATAATTTTTAAAATGATAGAAATTGACTGTGAAATTACGTTTGAAAACAATGCCCGTTACATATTGACGGTTTTCTTTCCTTCATTACATTTGAACCTTCACTCATTTAGTGTATTTTATTTGTTGCAACAGTACTGAAATCGAAACTTTACTGAAATGGAAAATAAAGTTTCCTTAAAGGTTAGTATAAGTAAATGAAATTAATTAAGTATGAATAAGAATAGATTAGTTAATTGTAGTTAGTGATTGATATTTTAGATAAGTATGTTAATTAAAAAAATAAAAGATTAGGAATGTTTTTGAAGAATCATTTTTAATGGAAGATGTCTTAACAATTTCTTTGATGCATGTTTAAAAGGTAGTATTCATTTGTCAATGGATTGTCTCAATTTTTTTATTAGATATATATTTTGACAAGGGATAAATTCAAGGATCTGGGATGTAGTCATAGAAATAATTTTTTGTTATGAATTTGGACTTCTCTTTGCTCATAATGAAGTCCTATTCTTATACTCGATTGATGAATAAGTGATTGCTTTGCGTTTGTTGAAGATTTGGAAACCTAGTGATATCCGGAAATACCTTAAGGGCTATTGATTCATTACAAGGAAACAATTTTTTTATAGATTGATCTTTGGAAAGTGAACAGAGGAAAAAGTGACATGCAAGGACCCTAGAATGTAGGCATTTTTCTCATTTTAATGTGTCACTATTAATTACTCCTTCAATGCTCTATAATGATAGAGTACTTGATTCTTTGATGATTAAAATGAATGTTATGAATACTTTTTTAACACTAGTTCATAGTATCAAATTGCATCAAATGTGTGTCTAATTGGCTCGAGTGAATGGATCTAGTCAATAAAATTTAAATTTTAGAACTATAAAATGGAAGGGGACAATTTTATGATTGAAGGATTTCCCCATGACAATGGAAGTGTCATAGTGTAGGTGTATGGTCCAATCCAATAGGCTAGAAAATAAATAGAGTTAAATTCATAGGTGAATGAGATATATATGTGAAATAAGGAAAATGCATAGAAGTGTGTGTGTATCAGAATAATGTATGAATCAATGTATATAGATATTTGTAGATACAAATTTATAAAAGGATGGGGAATTTAACCAAACTAGACATACGATCATACTAATTCTTAAACTATGTATATTTATCAAGACATTTCCTTAAAATTTGTAGAAAACTAAATATGGAATTGGATGGGTATATGAATTTAATCTGTATTTTGCATCCTCTTTGAGGTGTATGTGAATCCTAAACTTTTTATGTGTATCAATATGCTTATTAGCCACAAAAATGCATGTAAAATAAATGCATGGGTGATCATAAGATACTGATGTGAGGTCCACATAAAGTAACATATCCTGTGAGGTGTAAATATGTATGTCCTTTGGTATGCACTCTCAATAGATACTACAAAATAAATTAAAAAATGTACAGTGATTAGTGTGTGTCCTAGAATTCAAAATTTGATAAGAAATAGTAACTTTCCAACTATCTTCAAAATCCAAACAATAGTAAATGAGTAAATTTAGGAGTATGTCTACTTGGGAAGTGATGAGAAATGCTCTAGTTGACTACAACAATGTGACTCCACTCAAATATGGGAAAATGTGATCTACTTGATTATAGTAATGGGCACATCAGTGATTGATCTCTTTTGGTGTTGCATTGTGTTTGAGTCGGTCTTCTAGGTAATTTGTGGATATTTGGTTGACAAGGCTTGTGATCTTTCTTTTGTTTTGTGCTTGAGTGTTTGCGCCAACATATCAAGTTGTGTTAAGGTGGATTTAGGTCTTGACCTATCATGTTGAGAACTGCATTGAATTAATCCAATTAGAAGTATGTTTTTGGGTTGACTGGTTATGTGCTTCACATTTCATCTACACATTTCCTTGTTGTCACCCTAGATTGATGTGCGCTAGCATGTGAGTTGTAATGCCCCTCCGTTTACCTTGTCTGGACAGCTTCTTGGATTTCATCTAGACTTTATGAGGTTGTTTATCTTGACTTTATGTTACTATTTGATAAACTTTATGACAATATTGAATTTTACTTGGACATGGTGATATTTTGATGAGTTGATGATGTGACTTTATTGGTGAAGGGGACAGTATTACATCTCTCACTTGCAAGTGCCCTGTGATTTCTATGATTCTCTCTTCATGGTGTGTATGCTTTGTTATCTAGATACATGTATGATGTTTGTTTGTTTGCAGGTTGGCAGGTACAAGACATTAGCTTCACCTAGTTGCACAGGTCTGAGCATGTCCACTACTCAATAGTAATATTGGGAGATAGTAACGAGCTACCTAGTCATACCTTTACCCTAGTACAGTGTGTCATCAGTTTGAGTTTTGGTCTTAGCCTTATCATTGTTGTTCTGGTTATTTTATTATTGTGCAAATTTAATTTGGTAGATTAAATGTGTATTTGATTTAAATATTTAATTAATTGAATTATTGTTGTGAAGGCTTTAGAATAAATTAATTAATTAATTTAATTTAGTTATGTTGTTGATTAATTTTTATTATTAAGAATAAATGGTAATTAAATAAATAAGAGTATTTAAATTGGTTGCAATTAGTAAATTATTTTATTTTATTTAAATGCATGTGGATGGAAAATATCTGAGTTGTTGAGGGAAAAGATATTTTGATTGGGATAATTGTGAGTTAGAAATTTGTTATCTAATTGTTGATAAATTGATTCTCGAAGGAAACATTGGAAAAGAGGAAAAGAAAGTTGTTTCACAGAAAGAGTTTTTGTTTGGTTGAAAAATTTGCTGAGGAAATTGTGGATCTCTCAAAGGTTTTTGTTTTAGAATCTTGCTGTAGAATTCTTGGTTGTGGTATTGTTGTGTTTTCTGGAAAGAGGCAATTGCACTAGAGGAAGCTTTGGCTACATTGGAAAATTTGAAGCTACAGAGAAGCTCAACAACATTTCTTGAGGGAATAGTTCTTCTGGAATAGGTTCCTTTATTGTTTTGTGAATTTTGAATTGAAAATTTGTTTTTATTACTGTAATGCAATTTGGAAATGATAGGAAAGAATTTTTTAATACTGTAGAAGTTTTGTTTCTTTTCTATTTAAAAAGATTGCATGAAAAAGAGGAACCTGCTGCCAGAAAACAATTAAAATCCTTTGTGCAAATTATCCATTTGAATTAAATTGATTTAAGAAAATTAGAAAACCTCGTAGGGAATCAAATTTTAATAGTAGATTTTTGTAGACTCTGTAATTAGATTGAGATTCTCAAGTATAATTTGAAAATTGAAGTTTATTGAAATTGTTCTTTGAAATTGTTCTTCTGTAATTTGTCTGTAGAAAATAATTTTTCCATTTGGACTATTGGCTTGATATATATATATATAGGGAATATGTATATATATACATATTGAAATATAATATTGTATATTCAACTCATATATTTCGTAGCTCTATAATGGAATTCACACATGACAATTAATCCCCACCAAAAATAATACCTTGCAAAGTATAACAATGTTGATATTAATACTATTGACATTTGACATGAAAATAATAAATAGTCTACAATTTTTATCTTAATAGACATGCATTTTTAAATACTCTTGCATTTTAGCATGAAAATAATCATTAATATGTCACTTCTATCTTAACAAAAATTCAATTTTAACATTATTCAATTTTAGCATGAAAACATATTCAATAAAACAAAACAAAATATCAATAGTAAAAGTTGAAATAAATATGAACACCTAGAACTCATTTATTTTATCAGTCTCAAGTCATTAGTTTTTCCTTGAATTCTATGTATTTTCTAAATTTAAATATATAAACCATTTATTATTTTGACAAAGTTCTTCAATCTAATGTTTAGGGAAATCATCAAGCATATAAACATATGGTTTTAATACGAAAACTAATTACACTATGACGAGGGTGCAACCCGAGACATAGAAAATAACTCACAAACAAGAGAATAATTTTACTATTTAGTAAATGGAACTTTTTACATGCAGAGGAACTCAAATCCTCAAGTTCTACAACATATGCAAGCTACAAAAAATTACAGAATAACCCTTTTCATAGTGTGCAAACTTGTCCCCAAAAAGCTACCCAAAAATCAAAAATCCACCCATAAATAGAGCTCCTTTTGAGTTTGGAGCCAAAACAACATTCAAATTTGAGTTTTGGCGGTTTGGCGCTAGAAGTTACAACTTGAAATTCAAATTCAAAATAACATTAAAAAAATAGTATCCTCTAGAAAGTGCGCCAACTTCTGGGAGCCATAACTTTTGATCCGGGACTCCATTTTTTCAACCGTTTGAACCATAGGAAAGGTCTCAGAGTCAAGAACATGCTCAAAATTGCTACACTAATTTTGGAAAGTTTCAGGGCTGTTTCAGGACCATTTAGTGCCTCAAATCTGACCTAGAAGGTTTTCAGGTGTAATTCTGAGATATTAAAATTGCAATATCTTCCAACTCGGGAATAGAAAAGAAAAATTGTAAGTTGGGAATTACATTATGACGAAAAGGGTATCCAAAAATGCAAATACATCAAGAAAACTACCAACATGAAATGAAACTCTTTTTTTGGTTGATGCAAGATTGCCCTTACACCGCTAGATACTCCTGAAACACCTAGGGTAATTTGAGAAGTGACCCCGTCACATCTCAGATGGTTGAGCAAAACCCAAATGGTCAACCTTTGCCTTAGATAGCTAGGATAAATCTTCCACAGGCCTTCCTCTCCATTTCACCAAATATTCTTCATACTTCCTATTTCTAGTACTCCTTCCCACATGACTATCTAGGATTGCTTCAATCTCCTCCTTCTCTGAAGTAGGTGTTGGAATTCCATAATACCCTATTGCTAGTGTTCCTCTATGCCACCTTCATGATACTCTATCAAATCTAAAATGTTAAACATAGGGGAAATGTTGACTCCATCCGGAAACTCTACCTCATATGCATTCCCTAAATCATGCTTCTTCAAAATCTTACAAGGACCAAATTTCTTCATTTTCAATTTGTTATAGGTTCCCACTGGAAACCTTTCTTTCCTCAAGTGGACCATTACTTCATCACCAATCTGAAACTCCTTATTCCTCCTTTTCTAATCTACCTTAGCCTTATACTACATATTCATCTTGTTAATATGTTCTCTTACCTTCTCATGTATATTCTTGATGTGCTCTGCAAAATCTTTGACTTTGGCACTTATCTTCTTCTCTTGGTCCATCTTCCTCAATTCGAGAGTTGTTCTGGGGCTGCCTCCATACATAATTTGGAATGGTGATCTACTAGTGCTTCTGTTGACAGAATTGTTGTAAGCAAATTCTGCCTAGGGTAAGATCAAGTCCCATCCCTTAGGTTTATCTCCTACTAAGCATCTCAATAGGTTACCTAGACTCCTATTCACAACCTCTGTCTACCCATTTGTCTATGGATGGTGTGTAGATCTGAATTTCAACTCTGTTTTCAATTTCTTCCACAAGGTCCTCCAAAAGTATCCCACAAATTTGGTGTCATGATCTGAGACAATACTCTTTGGAAAACCATGTAGTCTCACCACCTCTCTAAATAACAAGTCAGTAATGTGGATTGCATCATGGTTCTTTTGACATGGAATGAAATGTGTCATTTTCAAAAACTTTTCAACCATCACAAAGACTGAATCATTCCCTCTCTGTGTCCTTAGCAAACCAAGAACAAAGTCCATACTTATATCCTCCCACAGCCTCTCTGGTACAAGTATGGGTTGATACAACCCTGTATTTTGGTTCACTCCCTTAGCCATGGCATACCCTGCAACTCTACACAAACTTCACATCCTATGACAACTAAGGCCAATAATAATTCTCACTGATAATGGAAATGGTCTTATCCCAACCAAAATTTTCTACCATTCCTTCACTATGCTTTTCTTTTATCAAGTTCTCCCTCATGGAAATCCTCAGGATACACAAGTGACTTCCCTTAAAAAACATGCCATACTAGATTATGAAATCTAGCCACCTTGTCTTGTCCACTGTAACAGGTTCCTTGCAGGCTTTCCAAACCTTAGCAAAATCAGGATCTTCAGGGTACAATTTTTTGAGTTAATTGAACCCAACCACTTTGATCTACATCTCTGTCATCAATGTCTTCCTTCTACTTAAGGCATTTGCAACCCTATTCGACTTCCCACTCCTATGCTTTAGAACAAATGTATAGCCCTACAAAAATTCTACCTATTTCATATGCCATTGATTTAGTTTTCCCTAACTATTCAGGTACTGCAATGCTTGATGATTAGTATATAGAACAAATTCCTTTGGCAATAGATAATGTCTCTATTTCTTTAATGCTTGAACTTTTGCATAAAATTACTAATCATATACAGATTACTTTCTCTTGGCGTCATTTAAATTTTCACTAAAATAGGCAATGGGCTTACCTTCTTGGTTCAACACTACTCCAATGGCACAACCATTGGCATCACAATCCACCTAAAACACCTTATTGAAATCTAGGAGGGCAAGAACAGGCTACTTTTTCACCTTTTGCTTCAACAGTTCAAAACTTTTCGCTGCTCTAGTGCTCCACTTGAACTCTTTTCTATCCCCTCTTATTGTTTCAGCTGGGGGCGCACAAATTCTACTAAAGTTTCTAATGAGATTTCTGTAAAAACTAGCCAAACCATGGAAAGATCTCACCTTAGTAGGAATTCTTGGGGTAGGCCATTCCAAAATAGCCTTCACCTTCTCTGGGTCCATCTTGAGACCTTTTGTCGAGACAAAAAACCCCAAGTACACCAAATCCTTCACAAAACTACACTTCTTCAAATTAATCAACAATTTCTCCTCTCTTAACTTCTCAAAGGCTCTCTAAATATGCATCAAATGCTCATCCAAAGTCCTGAAAATCAAAATATCATCTAAATACACAATAACAAAACTTCCCAGAAACTCTTTCAGTACCTCGTTCATGAGCTACATGAATGTGCTCAGTGCATTAGTTAGCCCAAAGGGCATGACTAATCACTCATATAGGCCCTCTTTGGTCTTGAAGGTAGTCTTTCATTCATCTCCCTCTCGAATCCGGATTTGATGATATCCACTCTTTAGATCAATCTTTGTGAAATACTAAGCTCCACTCAAACAATCCATCAGGTTATCTATCCTTTGCAAGGGAAATATGTACTTGATTGTTATCTTGTTTATTTCCCAGGAGTATGTACACATCCTCCACTCCCTATCCTTCTTTGGTGTTAGTATTGTAGGTACCGTACATGGGCTCAAACTTTCCCATATCAAACCCTTTCTCAACAACTCCTAAACTTGTCTGTTCAACTCCTCATTTTCTGTCGGAGTCATTCTGTGAGCTGCCTTATTTGGCAAGCTGGATCCAAGAATCAATTCAATCTGATGACTAATCTTCCTCACTGGTGGTAAACTCTCAGGTACATTATCAAAAACAATATCTTGAAACTCATCCAACAACCCAGAAACTTCTACTGGCACCTTCTCACTATCCTCCTTACCCACTCTAGGAATCAATGCATAGCACACACGCTCGTGTTTCATACCTTCTAAAAAATTTCTTCCATCAACATAACAGATTCTGGCACTACTGCATACCTTTTCTTCGGCCTCCTTCAAGGGTTTCAACTTGTGATGAACCCCATCCTTCGTCAAGGAATAAGTGTTTGCAAGGCTATCATGTATAGCTCGCCTGTCAAACTACCACAGGCTTCCCAACAACATGTGACATGCATCCATGGGGATGATATCACAAAATACCTCATCATGGTAGCTCTCGATCTTGAACTTTACCAGGCACTACTCATTGACCAGAACTTTGTGGTCTTTCTGCAACCAGGCAATCTAATATGGGTATGGATGTCTCTCCCTCTTTAGCTTCAACTTTTTAAGCATCTCCTCTAACACTAGATTATCGATTCTCCCACTGTTAATAATGACATCACAACATTTTCCTTCACACTTGGACCTTGTGCAGAATAGATTATTCCTCTATTTTGGCTCCTCCTTAGTCACCAAGGCTCTTCTAATCACTAGGGCTTCTCCCCTTTCAGCATCATCTAAATGTTTAGATTGGGCCTCCTCATCTACATGTGTAACCCTTCCATGACCTTTCATCCTTGTCTTCCCATCCTTGGTGTTGTGGACATTCATAGGCTCGATGCCCTTCTTCACCACACTAGAAACACGTTCCTCTGAAACCACCCCTTCTAGATCCTTGTCCAAATCTCCCTCATCCTCTACCTCTTTGATCACCACTATTTTGATCACAAGAGCAGTAGAAGTTATCATTCTTCTAGTTTCGGCTAGTACCCACATCTTCATTTCTCCTTTCATCATCATTTTGGCTTCCAGAAGATCTTCCACTACCCTTTCCACTTTGACCTCCTCATCTTTTTTGCTTTCCATCAAATCTTTTGTTCAACTTCTCTTCAACTTTCAGAGCAAATTGGTATGCATCCTCAATGGTCGTCATTCTAACCAGGCTTAGCTCCTCTTGAATGCTCAGTCGTAACCCATTAAGATAATGAGCTACCTTCTCCTTGTTGGCCTTTGAGTGACCTATTCTGATGATCATCTTGAGAAAATATTTTGTGTATTCTTTCACAGATTGGCTCCCTTGCTTCAACCCTTGCAATTTCTTCAACAAATCTAGCTCGTAGTCCACTGGTATGAACTACTTCTTCAGTTTCTCCACCATGTGATCCCATCTGGTGATCTTTCCTTTTCCTCTTCAATTTCTCTCCAACTAGACCTCTTTCCACCAAATACTGGCATGGCCCTTTAGCTTCATTTTTGCAAACTTAACCCAATTTGGGTCCTCTATTTCCTCATACTCAAAATATTCTTCTAGCTCATTAATCCAGTCAATCAACTCTTCCAGGTTCAGACTTATGAAATAATTGGGGACTTCTACTCTAGTTCTTTTCCCAATCTTTGAAATGGTCCTTATCAGCCACATTTGGTCTTGATCAATTTCTTTTTCTTCCTCTTCTACACCTTAATCTTCCTCCTCTTCTTCATCCTCACTTTCTTCTCTCCTTATCCGGTTTAACCTTCTTCTCAACTGCTCCTATAAGGCATCAATTTGTCTCTAGAGGGCTCTAAAACCCTCGGTCACTAATAGATATCTTCCACTAGCATTTATGCCACCTCTGTTGCATATGGCACCACCATGTCTACCAGGCATCACTCTTGGAGGAATCTTTCTTGACCTTGACCCACAACCATGGTCCTGGTGTGAACTGCCTCACAATTGGCGATTTGTTCACATGCTCAAGAAAACCTTGCTCTGATACCACCTGACGAGGGTGCAACACAAGACACAGAAAATAACTCACAAAAAGGAGAATAATTTTATTATTTAAAAAATGGAAC
Organism: Sequoia sempervirens; assembly: GCA_007258455.2. Taxonomy (NCBI): domain Eukaryota; kingdom Viridiplantae; phylum Streptophyta; class Pinopsida; order Cupressales; family Cupressaceae; genus Sequoia; species Sequoia sempervirens. Next base: position 627,711,721 of record VDFB02047230.1, read on the forward strand.
TTCTTACATGTAGAGGAACTCAAATCCTCGAGTTCTATAACATATGCAAGCTACAGAAAATTACAGAATAACCCTTTTCGTAGTGTGCGAACTTGTCCCCAAAATGCTACCCAAAAATCAAAAACCCACCCATAAATAGAGCTCCTTTTAAGTTTGGAGCCAAACAACATTCAAATTTGAGTTTTGGCAGTTTGGCGCATTCAAAAATTAGTATCCTCTAGAAAGTATGCCAACTTCTGGGAGCCATAACTTTTGATCTGAGACTCTGTTTTTCAAACCGTTTGAACCATTGGAAAGGTCTCAAAGTCAAGAATGTGCTTAAGTTCACTACGCTAATTTTAGAAAGTTTCGGGGCCATTTTGAGACTATTTAGTGCCTCAAATCTAACCTAGAAGTTTTCTAGTTGTAATTGTGGGAAACTAAAACTGTAATATCTTCCAACTAGGAAATATAAAAGAAAAATTGAAGTTGGGAATTACATTATGATGAAAAGGGTATCCAAAAAAATAAAGATATCAAAGATACTACCAACATGAAATGAAACTCTTTTTTTGGGTGATGCAAGATTGCCCTTACACCGCTGGATGCTCCTACATCACACTAACTACTCTTAAAAATTTGACAAAACAAAGAGGAAGGAGTCAAACAACCAAATTAGACTTTTAGTATTGAAATTTTTCATATCAAATTTTTCACTTTATCTTTTTTATTGAAAATAATTCATGATATTGTAAATGAAAGGGTTTAAATGACTCGTACATTGTAATAGTTATTTATATAATGTCAAAATTATACCTAAAACCTAACTAAATTTGTTTACTATTAGGCCACAAATTGAAGTCTTATTGTATATTTCAAACACTCAATCTATCAAAAATCAATTTAATCATTCTATAGTTTTCCAATTTCATTTTAACACACAACAATGTTAACATTCTTGACTTTTAAAATGAAAAATCTGACATTTCTACTAAACAATACTACAATTTCAACCTTGAAATAAAACTCACTTTTATTGCTTTCACATTTATCTTTTTTATTAAAATTAATTGACAAAATTATAAATGAAATATTCTTGTTTACATAAATTCAAAACTACATCTAATTCCTAAAGAAATTTGTGTACTCTTAGGTAAGAAATTGAAACTTTATTATACATTTCAAACAATCAACCTATCAAATATGCCAATTCTATTGTATCAAAGATGAGATGTTCACATTCTTAACTTTTAGCATGAAAATGTTGATAGTTCTACCAAAGCAGGTATATAATTTCAACATTCAATTTAAAGATGCCAATTCTATCATTTTCACATTTATGTTTTCTTTGGTTGGGATGGTGAGATTACAGTTTGGTGTGCAGTGGCGTATATTCTGCATAGTGTTAACATTCTTAAATTTTAATATGAAAACAATCAATATTATACCATTTCAATCTTAGCAAGGAGTCAAACCACCAAATTGGAATTTTAGTATTAACATTTATCATATCATATATTTCACTTTAGCTTTTAAATTGAATTTAATTGATGATATTGTAAACGGAAGGATTTAAATGTCTCATACATTGTAATAGTTATTTACATAATGTCAAAATTATACCTAACACTTGACTAAAGTTGTTTACTATTAGAACATAAATTGAAGTCTATTTGTATATTTCAAACACTCAATCTATCAAAAATAAATTTAATCATTTAGAAAGTTGTCAATTCTATTTTAACACACACAATGTTAAGATTCATGACTTTTAACATGAAAACTCTAACATTTCTACTAAACAATATTACAATTTCAACATTGAAATAAAACTCTCACTTTTATCGCTTTCGTATTTATTTTTTTCTTAAAACTAATTGATAAAATTATAAATGAAATATTCTTGTTTACATAACGTCAAAACTACATCTAATTCCTAAAGAAAGTTGTGTATTCTTAGGTAAGAAAATGAAGCTTTATTATATATTTCAAACACTCAACCTGTCAAAGATGCCAATTCTATTGTATCAGAGACGCGATGTTCAAATTCTTAACTTTTAGCATGAAAATGTTGATAGTTCTACCATGGAAGATATATAATTTCAACATTCAATTAAAAGGATGTCAATTATGTTCTTTTCACATCACAGTTTGACGTGCAGTGGTGTATATCTAGCTCAGATATTTCTTAATTGAATATAGTTGGAGTTTATAAGAGGATGGGAAATTTAACCAAACAATAGTAACCTCCCTTGCCTCTACACTAGGGCCTCATCTTGAGGCTCCATCACTTCCATTTGGCCTTGTAGCCCCCAAAACCCATCTCAGTTATGCATGTGGAAGAATTGGAACCACCTGACCTTGCCATTGATAAACTATCCTCTACTACTTCGGTGGGTCCTAAGAGAAAAACCTCCCTGCTTGAAAATGAACCCTATGTTGAGCCTAAATATAAACCCCCATAAAAAAAGAAGGGGTAGGTTGGGTTGTCCTAGTCTAAGGTTGCGGCTAGTTTGTGCAAACTAAAGAACAGACCCACTAAGATGGACAACAAACCTATTACGAAGAAAAAGGGGAAAAAAGAAACTACGTGCCAAGTTGAGTTTTCAACCACTAATAACGAAGGGAAAAGTGTTGCGGAAAAAGACTCCAGAGATGACACTATTGTGGCTATGACTATTGACATGGGGATGGAACAAAATAGTGTCAAGAGGTCCCACAAAATCACAAAGAACAAGAAAGGGATTCTAGTGGATGATATTTCAAGTGATTTGAAGTAGACTATTAGAAGAGTTGAATGCAAGAAAGACACTGTTGAGGAGATGGAAGAGGAATTTGTGGAGGGTCCTAGCCATTTCTCAAACATGAACAAAATTCTCAAAGAGGACTCTACCCACTCTTCGGATCCCAAGGCTATTGAGGATGAGATGACTTAGTGGAAGAACAAGGATGAGGACATCAATAAGCTACATGAGTAGGTGGTAAAAATTGAAAGGAAATTCAACAGATTGGCTCATTTCACTATTAAAATAATTCATAGATCTATTGTCACAATTTTCAATGTCATCAAGGAGGAGGCAGAAGAGAATATTGAGGGTGAAGGCCCCAACTAGATTGGGGATGATGTTATAAATCTCCTCATTCAGAAATGGGAAAGTGTTGCAAATTAGTGAGTGGGTCAATTTTTTTTTGCTTGTTATCTCCTATTAGTGTGCAGTGTCTATTTCATTTTTTATGTTGTTTTTAGTTTGGTTTCTATAATTGTTTGTTGAACTTGGTGCCTTTTTAGCCCTCTGAGCTCTTCGTGTAAAAGGTACAATAGCCTATAAATGTTGCTTAACTTATCAAAAACATTCTTCAATTTTAACATGAAAACACATTCAATAAAATAAAATAGAAAATAATTAGTAATTTAAGTTGAAATAAATATGAACGCCTCTCCCTCTTATTAATTTTATCATCCCAAGTCATTAGTTTTTCTTGAATTTTATGTATTTTCTAAATTCAAATATACAACCCACTTATTATTTTGACAAAGTGCTTCAATCTAATGTTTATGGAAATCATAAAGTATATAAACATATAGTTTTAATACCAAAAATAATTACACTAACTACTCTTAAACATTTGACAAAACAAAGAGGAAGGAGTCAAACCACCAAATTAGACTTTTAGTATTAAAATTTGTCATATCATATTTTTCACTTTATCTTTTTTATTGAATTTAATTGATGATATTGTAAATCAAAGGGTTTAAATGACTCATACATTGTAATAGTTATTTACATACTATCAAAATTATACCTAACACCTAACTAACATTGTTTACTATTAGGCCACAAATTGAAGTCTTATTGTATATTTCAAACACTCAATCTATCAAAAATCATTTTAATCATTTTGTAGTTTTCCAATTGCATTTTAACACACACACAATGTTAAAGTTCTTGACATTTAACATGAAAACTCTAACATTTCTACTAAACAATACTGCAATTTCAACATTGAAATAAAACTCACTTCTATTGCTTTAACATTTATATTTTTTATTAAAATTAATTGAAAAAATTATAAATGAAATATTATTGTTTACATAAAGTCAAAACTACATATAATTCCTAAATAAAGTTGTGTACTCTTAGGTAAGGAATTGAGGCTTTATTATACATTTCAAACACTCAACCTATCAAAGATGTCAATCCTATTGTATCAGAGATTTCATGTTCACATTTTTAACTTTTAGCATGAAAATGTTGATAGTTCTACCATGGCACATATATAATTTCAACATTAAATTACAAGGATTCCAATTCTATTGTTTTCACATTTATATTTTCTTTGGTTGGGATGGTGAAGTGCAAAGTTTGGCGTCTTAGTGGTGTATATTCATCGTGGTTTAACATTATTAACTTTTAATATGAAAAAAAAATTAATATTGTACCACTTCTATCTTAGCGGGGCCACATAATGTTAAACTATTGAATTTGACATGAAAAGATAAAATTTCATCACTTGTGTCTTTTTAGTAGACATGTCATTTAAATATTCTTGAGTCTTAGCTTGAGGAAACAACATATAATCTACCATATATCTTAACAAACATGCAATATTAACATTCTTAATTTTTAGCATGATGCTTATTCAACAATGAAAACATATTCAACAAAGAAAAAAGATATAAAGTGTGTCAGCCTAGTGTTTTATAATACCAAACTAATTACACTTCAGCTAGTTTTTTTTTTTTTTTTCAATATTTGAGAAAATAAGACCACAAAATCAAAATGCGAATTTGACTTCTAGTATTAAAATTTATCATATCTATATTTTAATTTTATCTTTTTATTAAATTTAACTAATGATATCATAAATGAAAGGGTTGGAATGACTCTTACAATGTAATAGCTATTTAAATAACAAAGTCAAAATTATATCTAAAAATAACAAAGGTTTTTTACTATTAGGCTACAAATTGAAGTCTTACTGCATATTTCAAATACTCAACCTATCAAAGATCAACTTAGTCATTCAATAATCTGTCACTTCTATCTTATCATACACACATTATTAACACTCTTGACTTTTAGCATGAAAATTCTAACATGTCTACCTAAATATTATTGCCATTTACAAATTCAACTTAATATATCGCTTTCACATTTATTTTTATTAAGATTAGTTGATGAAATTATAAATGAAAATATTTAAATCACTAGTACATTATAATCAACCTACTAGGTATTTACATGACCTCAAAACTATATATAATACTTGAAGAAAGTTGTCTACTCGTAGGTCACAAATTGAAGCAATCTTGTATGTTTCAAACACTCAACCTATCAAAGATGCTAATTCTATTGTAAAAGCGTGGAATATTAGCATTCTTGAATTTTAGCATGAAAACACAATTAGTTATACTTTGGTAGATATACAATGTCAACATTCAATTAGAATTACGTCATTTCTATCATTTCACAATTACCTTTCCTAGCAAGTTGGGATTGTGAGATCACAATTTTGACATATAATACTATATATTCAAATCATATATTTCTTAGCTCAATAATGACATTCACACATGACAATTAATTCCCACCAAAAATAATTACCTTGCATAAAATAACAATGTTGATAGTCTATCTTAATATACACATAATGTTAATGTTGTTTTAACATTTTCACATGAAAATAATAAATTGTCTACAACTTCTATCTTAATAGACGTGCATTTTTAAATACTCTTGAATTTTAGCATGAAAATAATCATTAATAAGACACTTCTATCTTAACAAACATTCAATGTTATCATTCTTCAGTTTTAGCATGAAAACGTATTCAACAAAATAAAACAAAAAAACAATAGTAAAATATGAAATAAATATGAAAGCCTGACCCACTTGGTTAGTTTATTGATCTCCAAGTCATTAGTTTGTCCTTGAATTATATGTATTTTCTAAATTCAAATATATAACCTACTTATTATTTTGACGAATTGCTCCAATCTAATGGTTATGGAAATCATCAAGTATATAAACATATAGTTTTAATACCAAAACTAATTGCACTAACTACTCTTAAACATTTGACAAAACAAAGAGCAAGGAGTCAAATCACCAAATTGGACTTTTAGTATTAAAATTTGTCATATCATATATTCCACTTTATCTTTTAAATTGAATTTAATTGATGATATTGTAAACCGAAGGGATTAAATGACTTGTACATTGTAATAGTTATTTACATTATGTCAAAGTTATACCTAACACCTGACTAAAGCTATTTACTATTAGGCCACAAATTGAAGTCTTATTGTATATTTCAAACACTCAATCTATCAAAAATCAATTTAATCATTCAATAGTTTGACAATTCCATTTTAACACACACAATATTAACATTCTTGACTTTTAATATGTAAACTCTTAACATTTCTACTAAACAATATTACAATTTCAACATTGAAATAAAACTCTTACTTCTATCGCTTTCGTATTTATTTTTTTCTTAAAACTAATTGATAAAATTATAAATGAAATATTCTTGTTTACATAACGTCAAAACTACATCTAATTCCTAAAGAAAGTTGTGTATTCTTAGGTAAGAAAATGAAGCTTTATTATATATTTCAAACACTCAACCTGTCAAAGATGCCAATTCTATTGTATCATACACGCGATGTTCACATTCTTAACTTTTAGCATGAAAATGCTGACAGTTCTACCATGGCAGATATATAATTTCAACATTCAATTAAAAGGATGTCAATTCTGTTGTTTTCGCATTACAGTTTGGTGTATATTCAGCTCAGATATTTCTTAACTGAATAATATTGGCATTCACACGTCCGTCAATGCCCACCAAAAGTAATTAGCCTACCTTGCACAGTACAACAATGTCGATCTTACTCCTGTATGACGTAAGATGGAAATAGAAAATCTCGTGGCATTTAATGGTTTTGATAGTCCATATAAAATAAAATTATGCATAGACAAATGTTCTCTATTGCCAACTATGTTTACCAATAACAATTCGAGGGCTATTTCGCCTCAGAGTTGTCTGCAATAAATGACGTAACTTTAACATAATTTTTAAAATGATAGAAATTGACTGTGAAATTACGTTTGAAAACAATGCCCGTTACATATTGACGGTTTTCTTTCCTTCATTACATTTGAACCTTCACTCATTTAGTGTATTTTATTTGTTGCAACAGTACTGAAATCGAAACTTTACTGAAATGGAAAATAAAGTTTCCTTAAAGGTTAGTATAAGTAAATGAAATTAATTAAGTATGAATAAGAATAGATTAGTTAATTGTAGTTAGTGATTGATATTTTAGATAAGTATGTTAATTAAAAAAATAAAAGATTAGGAATGTTTTTGAAGAATCATTTTTAATGGAAGATGTCTTAACAATTTCTTTGATGCATGTTTAAAAGGTAGTATTCATTTGTCAATGGATTGTCTCAATTTTTATATTAGATATATATTTTGACAAGGGATAAATTCAAGGATCTGGGATGTAGTCATAGAAATAATTTTTTGTTATGAATTTGGACTTCTCTTTGCTCATAATGAAGTCCTATTCTTATACTCGCTTGATGAATAAGTGATTGCTTTGCGTTTGTTGAAGATTTGGAAACCTAGTGATATCCGGAAATACCTTAAGGGCTATTGATTCATTACAAGGAAACAATTTTTTTATAGATTGATCTTTGGAAAGTGAACAGAGGAAAAAGTGACATGCAAGGACCCTAGAATGTAGGCATTTTTCTCATTTTAATGTGTCACTATTAATTACTCCTTTAATGCTCTATAATGATAGAGTACTTGATTCTTTGATGATTAAAATGAATGTTATGAATACTTTTTTAACACTGGTTCATAGTATCAAATTGCATCAAATGTGTGTCTAATTGGCTCGAATGATGGAGTGAATGGATCTAATCAATAAAATTTAAATTTTAGAACTATAAAATGGAAGGGGACAATTTTATGATTGAAGGGTTTCCCCATGACATGGAAGTGCCATAGTGTAGGGGTATGGTCCAATCCAATAGGCTAGCAAATAAATAGAGGTAAATTCATAGGCGAATGAGATATATATGTGAAATAAGGAAAATGCATAGAAGTGTGTGTGTATCAGAATAATGTATGAATCAATGTATATAGATATTTGTATATACAAATTTATAAAAGGATGGGGAATTTAACCAAACTAGACATGCGATCATACTAATTCTTAAACTATGTATATTTATCAAGACATTTCCTTAAAATTGGTAGAAAACTAAATATGGAATTGGATGGGTATATGAATTTAATCTATATTTTGCATCCTCTTTGAGGTGTATGTGAATCCTAAACTATTTATCTATATCAATATGCTTATTAGCCACAAACATGCATGTAAAATAAATGCATGGGCAATCATAAGATACTGATGTGAGGTCCACATAAAGTAACATATCTTGTGAGGTGTAAATGTGTATGTCCTTTGGTATGCACTCTCAATAGATACTACAAAATAAATTAAAAAATGTACAGTGATTAGTGTGTGTCCTAGAATTCAAAATTTGATAAGAAATAGTAACTTTCCAACTATCTTCAAAATCCAGACAATAGTAAATGAGTAAATTTAGGAGTATGTCTACTTGGGAAGTGATGAGAAATGCTCTAGTTGACTACAACAATGTGACTCCACTCAAATATGGGAAAATGTGATCTACTTGATTATAGTAATGGGCACATCAGTGATTGATCTCTTTTGGTGTTGCATTGTGTTTGAGTCAGTCTTCTAGGTAATTTGTGGATATTTGGTTGACAAGGCTTGTCATCTTTCTTTTGTTTTGTGCTTGAGTGTTTGCGCCAACATATGAAGTTGTGTTAAGGTGGATTTAGGTCTTGACCTATCATGTTGAGAACTGCATTGAATTAATCCAATTGGAAGTATGTTTTTGGGTTGACTGGTTATGTGCTTCACATTTCATCTACACATTTCCTTGTTGTCACCCTAGATTGATGTGCGCTAGCATGTGAGTTGTAATGCCCCTCTGTTTACCTTGTCTGGACAGCTTCTTGGATTTCATCTAGACTTTATGAGGTTGTTTATCTTGACTTTATGTTATTGTTTGATAAACTTTATGACACTATTGAATGTTACTTGGACATGGTGATATTTTGATGAGTTGATGATGTGACTTTATTGGTGAAGGGGACAGTATTACATCTCTCACTTGCAAGTGCCCTGTGATTTCTGTGATTCTCTCTTCATGGTGTGTATGCTTTGTTATCTAGATACATGTATGACGTTTGTTTGTTTGCAGGTTGGCAGGTACAAGACATTAGCTTCACCTAGTTGCACAGGTCTAAGCGTGTCCACTACTCAATAGTAATATTGGGAGATAGTAACGGGCTACCTAGTCATACCTTTACCCTAGTACAGTGTGTCATCAGTTTGAGTTTTGGTCTTAGCCTTATCATTGTTGTTCTGGTTATTTTATTATTGTGCAAATTTAATTTGGTAGATTAAATGTGTATTTGATTTAAATATTTAATTAATTGAATTATTGTTGTGAAGGCTTTAGAATAAATTAATTAATTAATTTAATTTAGTTATGTTGTTGATTAATTATTATTATTAAGAATAAATGGTAATTAAATAAATAAGAGTATTTAAATTGGTTGCAATTAGTAAATTGTTTTATTTTATTTAAATGCATGTGGATGGAAAATATCTGAGTTGTTGAGGGAAAAGATATTTTGATTGGGATAATTGTGAGTTAGAAATTTGTTATCTAATTGTTGATAAATTGATTCTCGGAGGAAACATTGGAAAACAGGAAAAGAAATTTGTTTCACAGAAAGAGTTTTTGTTTGGTTGAAAAATTTGCTGAGGAAATTATGGATCTCTCAAAGGTTTTTGTTTTAGAATCTTGCTGTAGAATTATTGGTTGTGGTATTGTTGTGTTTTCTAGAAAGAGGCAATTGCACTAGAGGAAGCTTTGGCTACATTGGAAAATTTGAAGCTACAGAGAAGCTCAACAACATTTCTTGAGGGAATAGTTCTTCTGGAATAGGTTCCTTTATTGTTTTTGTGAATTTTGAATTGAAATTTTGTTTTTATTACTGTAATGCAATTTGGAAATGATAGGAAAGAATTTTTAATACTGTAGAAGTTTTTGTTTCTTTCTATTTAAAAGATTGCATGAAAGAGGAACCTCTGTAGAAAACGATTAAAATCCTTTGTGCAAATTATCCATTTGAATTAGATTGATTTAAGAAAATTAGAAAACCTCTGTAGGGAATCAAATTTTAATAGTAGATTTTGTAGATCTCTGTAATTAGATTGAGATTCTCAAGTATAATTTGAAAATTGAAGTTTATTGAAATTGTTCTTTGAAATTGTTCTTCTGTAATTTGTCTGTAGAAAATAATTTTTCCATTTGGACTATTGGCTTGATATATATATATATAGGGAATATGTATATATATACATATTGAAATATAATATTGTATATTCAACTCATATATTTCGTAGCTCTATAATGGAATTCACACATGACAATTAATCCCCACCAAAAATAATACCTTGCAAAGTATAACAATGTTGATATTAATACTATTGACATTTGACATGAAAATAATAAATAGTCTACAATTTTTATCTTAATAGACATGCATTTTTAAATACTCTTGCATTTTAGCATGAAAATAATCATTAATATGTCACTTCTATCTTAACAAAAATTCAATTTTAACATTATTCAATTTTAGCATGAAAACATATTCAATAAAACAAAACAAAATATCAATAGTAAAAGTTGAAATAAATATGAACACCTAGAACTCATTTATTTTATCAGTCTCAAGTCATTAGTTTTTCCTTGAATTCTATGTATTTTCTAAATTTAAATATATAAACCATTTATTATTTTGACAAAGTTCTTCAATCTAATGTTTAGGGAAATCATCAAGCATATAAACATATGGTTTTAATACGAAAACTAATTACACTATGATGAGGGTGCAACCCGAGACATAGAAAATAACTCACAAACAAGAGAATAATTTTACTATTTAGTAAATGGAACTTTTCACATGCAGAGGAACTCAAATCCTCAAGTTCTACAACATATGCAAGCTACAAAAAATTACAGAATAACCCTTTTCATAGTGTGCAAACTTGTCCCCAAAAAGCTACCCAAAAATTAAAAATCCACCCATAAATAGAGCTCATTTTGAGTTTGGAGCCAAAACAACATTCAAATTTGAGTTTTGGCGGTTTGGCGCTAGAAGTTACAACTTGAAATTCAAATTCAAAATAACATTAAAAAAATAGTATCCTCTAGAAAGTGCGCCAACTTCTGGGAGCCATAACTTTTGATCCGGGACTCCATTTTTTCAACCGTTTGAACCATAGGAAAGGTCTCAGAGTCAAGAACATGCTCAAAATTGCTACACTAATTTTGGAAAGTTTCAGGGCTGTTTCAGGACCATTTAGTGCCTCAAATCTGACCTAGAAGGTTTTCAGGTGTAATTCTGAGATATTAAAATTGCAATATCTTCCAACTCGGGAATAGAAAAGAAAAATTGTAAGTTGGGAATTACATTATGACAAAAGATTGTCCAAAAATGCGGAGCATCAAAGAA
>VDFB02047230.1:627723448-627779004 GCA_007258455.2 Sequoia sempervirens
ACAATATAGATTGTTTATTTTAAGTGTCTTTTATAGTTTGCATTACCATCTCATCATATTTTGTGTCATTTAGAATAATATAGATTGGTTATTCTAAGCATCTTTTATAGTTTGCATCACCAATTCATCATCATTCAGGTTGTTTAGATTAATATAGATTTTTTAGTCTAAGCATCTTTTTTGTTGTGACAATATAGATTTCTCATTTTCCCATTTTTGCAATATTCCTAGCACAATTGATCATGGACCTACTGCAACAATAGCAAGCTCTAATCCTTTCAGAGAGGTATGCGACAGATTACAACAATATAGATTGGTTATTCTAAGCATCTTTTATAGTTTGCATTGCCATCTCATCATATTTTGTGTCATTTAGAATAATATGGATTGGTTATTCTAAGCATCTTTTATAGTTTGCATCACTAATTCATCATCATTTAGGTTGTTTAGATTAATATAGATTTGTTAGTCTAAGCATCTTTTCTATTGTGACAATATAGATTTCTCATTTTCTCACTTTTGTGATATTCCTAGCATGATTGATCATGGACCTACTACAAAAATAGCCAGCTCTGATCCTTTCAGAGAGGTATGTGATAGATTACAACAATATAGATTGGTTATTCTAAGCTTCTTTTATAGTTTTCTTTACCATCTCATCATATTTTGTGTCATTTAGAATAATATATATTGGTTATTCTAAGCATCTTTTATTGTTTGCATCACCAATTCATCATCATTTAGGTTGTTTAGATTAATATAGATTTGTTAGACTAAGCATCTTTTCAATTATGATAATATAGATTTCTCATTTGACCACTTTTGCATTATTCCTAGCATGATTGATCATGGACCTACTATAACAATAGCCAACTTTGATCCTTTTAGAGAATATGTGATAGATTACAACAATATAGATTAGTTATTCTAAGCGTCTTTTATAGTTTGCATTACCATCTCATCATATTTTGTGTCATTTAGAATAATATCGATTTGTTATTCTAAGCTACATTGATGGTTTGTACAGGTGCTTGTCATTCTAGAACGTGAACATACTACTATTGTGGAAGACTGTGCCGTGAATGCCTCCAATAGGAAAATTTTGTAAAATTTGAATTTTCAAATGTGAAACAATGTAAAAAGGTCATAACTGTGTATGGGCATAATCTATATCCAGTGATATTTTTTTGAAATATGGGTCAAATGTCTGGCATTGTATAAAGGGTATGTTTAAAATGTAAAGGGGTCTATATTTTGGAAACTCATAGGTTGAATTATTCATACAGGTGTATGCTTTATTACTGTTATTGGGACAATTCTATAATAACTTTTTGTACTTAATCGAGCTACAAGTGAAGGTTTTCTTCCTAGTTCTTTCCTGTCAGTATGCTCGTTTGAACCAGGTTTTGTAATATCTCCGATTTATATATAATAAATTATAGTGGCTTGTGAATTTTGCTCCTCAAATCCAACTTGGGTGCAACTTCATTTTTAGCAACTTTCATGAGTTTTTTAAGGAAATCAATGTTTCCAACCTTGCCACACCCTATAAAATCATCAAACACATCTATTAGGACCTGCAAAAGCTTGATCCAACCTTAAATCTTGCTGCCCCCATGTTTCATTGACATTAGCAAGTTGTAACCACCATTTTTCACCTAATTTCACTCATTTTTACCATGCATGGCAACTCGCCAACTCAAGTATAGACCTTTCCAGCTCTCTAAACCCATATAGTCACCTTATACAGTCCTAATAAAATCTACCATGGCCATACCATCCAACTACAAACCGTACAATAGATGGTATGGCCTTTTAGCACTTTGGACTCTTAAGGGAAATCGCCGGTACAATGTAGCTCAGAGTGATTCGACGTATTTGGGTGAAAAAGAGGACCATCCCTAGTGTAAATGTACCCATCAGGACATGTTGGAATAGTCTGTTTAGTCATACGAGTTGCAGAATGAGAGTTGCACCACTTTGCAACTTTACACTACTTGCATTTGACAACTTTTCCCTCAACTGAAAACTTGCCACCACAAGTAAACGCCTTCGAGATAGCAAAAACCAAGAGAGGTTATTGTAGATGGGCCAAACATGATCCCATAGACTCAAACAAAGAATCTCTAAATATCACATTTTCTGACAAATAGCCCTTCAAAGATTGTTGCCTTTTAGCACTTTGGACTCTTAAGGGAAATCATCGGTCCAATGTAGCTCAGAGTGATTCGATGTATTTGGGTACAAAAGAGGACCATTCCTAGCGTAAATGTACCCATCTGGACATGGTGGAACAGTCTGTTTGGTCATACGAGTTGCGGAATGAAAGTTGCACCACTTTGCAACTTTACACTACTTGCATCTTACAACGTTTCCCTCAACTAAAAACTTGCCACCACAAGAAAACGCCTTCGAGATAGCAAAAACCAGAGAGGTTATTGTAGATGGGCCAAACATGATCCCATAGCCTCAAACACAGAGTCTGTAAACGTCACGATTTTTGACAAATAGCCCTTCAAAGATTGCTATTTTTTAACACTTTGGACTCTTAAGGGAAATCGTCGGTCCATTGTAGCTTAGAGTGATTCGGCATATTTGGGTGCAAAAGAGGACCATCCCTAGTGTAAATGTACCCATCCAAACATGTTGGAACAACATGTTTGGTCGTACGAGTTGCAAAATGAAAGTTGTAACACTTTGGAACTTTACACTGCTTGCATCTGAAAACTTTTTCCTCAACTGAAAACTTGCCACCACGGGAAAATGCCTCCGAGATAGCAAAAACTAAGAGAGGTTATTATAGATGGGCCAAACACGATCCCATAGCCTCAAACGAAGAGTCTGTAAACATCACAGTTTCTAAGAAATAACTCTTCAAAGATTGTTGCCTTTTAGCACTTTGGACTCTTAAGGGAAATCATCAGTCCAATGTAGCTCAGAGTGATTCGATGTATTTGGGTGCAAAAGAGGACCATCTGTAGTGTAAATGTACCCATCTGGACGTGTTGGAACAATTCATTTGGCCATACGAGTTGTTGAATGAAATTTGCACCACTTTGCAACTTTACACTGCTTGCATTTGACAACTTTTCCCTCAACTGAAAACTTGCCACCATGGGAAAATGCCTCTGAGATAGAAAAAACTGAGAGAGGTTATTGTAGATGGGCCAAACATGATCCCATAGCCTCAAATGGAGAGTCTATAAATATCATAGTTTCTAAGAATTGGCCCTTCAAAGATTGCTTCCTTTTAGCACGTTGGACTCTTAAGGGAAATCGTCGGTCCAATGTAGCTCCGAGTGATTCGGTGTATTTGGGTGCAAAAGAGGACCATCCCTAGCGTAAACGTACCCATATAGATGTGTTGGAACAATCTTTTTGGTTGTATGAGTTGCTAAATGAAAGTTGCACCACTTTACAACTTTACACTACTTGCATTCGACAACTTTTCCCTCAATTGAAAACTTGCCACCATGGGAAAACACCTTCAAGATAGCAAAAACTGAGAGAGGTTATTGTAGAGGGGACAAAATGATCTTGTAGCCTCAAATGAAAAGTTTTTATGTGTGATATTGGGGGATTTTCTACTAACAAGTTCTCTTCATTAAGGGAGCCTCATGGGGAGAATTGTCCTATATCACCTCAATGGAACAACATGGAAGTTCTAGAACCTGAAGGAGAAGGTCACAGAAGTTCTCTGGATAAACTAATAGGCTCTCAGCCAAAGGACTTCAACACAGAAAGAAGATAAAAGCATGGCGCGTTGGCGTCTCAGAGGTGCACTGGCGTCTTGTACGGATGAGAGGATGAGTTTATCACAAAAACACCTAAAGTGAATCTTTCTACTCCAAATGCTGAGACCATAGAATATAATAAAGTAATAGAAAATGAGAGGACTGAGATAAAAGAATGGAAATGACAAAGGCAAGGAGATGAAAAGGAAAGGAATTCTTACAACCATATGAGCGATGATGCCTCCACCGAACAAAAGTCTTCAAAACCCGCAAGCATGATATCTGGAGAGAATGTTGGGGCTATACAGGGGTTTTCCTTAGTCAAACCCTTGTTTTGGTGTTCCCACCTCCACAGACAACCAAGAAGATAAAGAGTGTGATGAACAAAGCATGTGGTGAAAATAAAACCCGCTTAGGAGTAGAATCTACACCACTAATAAGCATGTGATAGAAGAAAACCTCGCTTTAGGAGGAGAACCCATATCAAGAATAAGCAAGTGATAAAAGAAAACCTTGCTTGAGGAGGATAACCCGTATCATGAAGTAAATGTGCAAGATGCTCACACACATGGAAATTGAATTGCAAGAGCCAAGAAGGCTATCAAAAATGTTGTGATGGAAGCTTGTGAGAGATTAAAGCTACTACAACAAGCTGTATGAGTAAGAAAGTGAAGGAGTCAAGCTAAAAACTGGTAGAGTGGAGTTAGCTATTGAAGAAGTCCCTCAAATGAAGTGAAAAGAGGACTTTTAAGGAGGGAAGAGAAGCTTTCCGGGCCATTTCAGAGAATCTCAAGCCGTTTCCACCAACAAACTAAGATGACAAGTGGAAAACATGCTTGGAAATGGTCATCTGAGAGTTGAAATGTCACAAGAAGCTAGCATGGCACACAAGCATCTGCGTGAAATGCTAGTGTCTAGACACATCATGCTACAAAGCAACGCGAACCAGAAAGACACAAAATCTAATGCAAAATTAACACGCAAGGGTGGTTGCTAAAAAGGGGTGTTGGAGGATCTTGGGAGGAAAAAAGGATGATGCAAGGGATAGGATGAGCCTACTCAAGATGCTAAAGGAGCAGACACTAAAGTGGAAACAAGAATGTAAGGGAAATTGCAAGGGTGCAATTTATCTCTTATACATTTTTCCCCCACTTTAGTGGGCATATGCATCTACATTAATATGCATGCTAAAGGGAATCTAGTAAACATAAATAACATCATATGCCAAAAGCATACTATAGAGGAAGCGGATAATTCTTTGAACCACAGAAGCATGCCCCTAGGTTGACGATTTGCAAAGCCAATACATTAGCCAAGAAGCACCTGTACCAGGTAGCAGTGTTAGAACATAAAAAGCTATAGGATTCAAGTCAGCAAAGTAGAGAGACCTCAATGTAGAAGGTTGTCTCAATACTATGCATCATCCCCAAATAATACATAGAAGAATTTTCAAGATGAAGAAAGGAAGAGTATATACTTAGGACGAAGAAGGTGCATATCTTTGATTAAGTATATACAAGAGATAGGAGAGAGATGAACAAAGTGCATGGTGAAAGCAAAACCCACTCAGGAGTAGAACCCTCACCACAAGAGAGGTGATAAAAGAAAACCCCGCTCAAGGAGGAAACCCGTATCACCAAAAAGCACGTGGTGAAAGAAAAACCCACTTAGGAGTAGAACTCACACCACAAAAGAAGTGATAAAAGAAAAATCCATTCAAGGAGGAAACCTATATCACCAAGTGAAAATATAAGTGCCCCACATACCCGCAGACCTACAAGGAGGCATCCCCCAAGATCTCTCTCATGGAAGAAGTCGAGAAAGTTCCTTATAGACCCGTAGACCTGCAAGGAAGGTATCCTTCAAGAACTCTCACATGAAAGAAACCCCAAGGAAGTGAACTCCACAAATTCGAGAAGCAACAACATGTCTACCCGCAGATAGAACATGTCTGAAGTGTCGATACATCTACCCATAGATAGAATGCATCTAAAAGCGGCGACACCTCTACCTGCAAATAGAACATGTCTAAAGCATTGATACGTATACCCGTAGATAGGACACATCTAAAAGTGGCAACATGTCTACCCGTAGATAGAACATGTCTAAAGTGGTGAGACGTCTGCCTGTAGATAACATGTGTCTAAAAGCGACTGGTCACACAGACTATAAAACTTTCAAAGGGGTCCCTCGGGAACCCAACATGAAAGAGAGAGTGGTTCACTCAAGGGACACACTATTTGAAAGGCGAGGTCTAGTTAGGATTCCCCCAAGCTAGACGCAAAGAATTCATTCGAAAGAAAGGATTTCAAGGAGGTCCCTTGGGAACCCTTCAAAAGGAGAGGGGTCCACTCAAGGGATGCTTCAATTACACAACATAGCGAAGAGAGGGGCCCTTAAGAAGGACACACATCTCTGAAATAAGTTATCACTGCCCCCAACATATAGGGGAGGAGGTCCATGCGAAATACTTAGAATAGGATAGAGGTAAACCTCGATATCACTTGTCATGCAAAGTAAAGGAAGATGCATCAATCAAATAGGAGTTTGATGGCACTTGAATCAAGAAGTTGTTGAATTTTGTCCTTCAAGAATTTACATTCGCTAGTGGAATGGCCAAGCACTTGATGGTATGCATAGAAAGAATGTTTTTGTTTATGAGACTTCTTTCATGTAGGAGAAGGAAGAGTGATTAAGCAAGCTTTAAGAAGCCGCAACAAGATATGATCTTGCTTAGACAAAGAATGAGGAGAAGGAAGCAACCCTTTCTCTTATGGAGAGAAGTTTGACTGCTCACAAGTGGAAGATACAAAGGTAGCAAACAATGGAGGATCTATATGGAGAGTATTATTTTGGAAATGAGGATTATACTCCTCTATGAGATCACCATCAAACTTCTTGACAGGACTACCAACACTAACCTCCTTAACATAAGTGTGACCATCTTCCTTAGAAGGAGGATCAACACCAAGAACATTACAACTATTACTCACACTACCCTGTGATACAGAAGAATGACCATCTTTGATAGTAGGTGTGGATGATTTCATCAGAAGGTCTAAGTGGATTGGGTCAACTTTATATTCCCTAACGAAGGAATCTGTAAAGTCTAAGGAACCCCAATCATCACCGAGACATGCATCTTCTTGAGAAGAGGTACAAGGAGCACACTTAGGACTCTTTGTTTTAGAAGGATCTACTTTAGGGATGTTTGTCTCAAGAGTATCCTTTGAAGTAGGTACTACAGGAGTAAACATCAACACACTATAAGAGACTGAAGGAATAAGATTAGGCACAACTGAAGCTTGACTAGCAACTGCCATCTCACATAAGTGCATAGCATTAGGGTCAGCTTTAACCATGACTACTTTATTGTTGCAAATAAATTTACTAGATTTATGCAAGGTAGATGGGACTACACCCATAGCATGAATCCACGATCTACCAAGAAGAAGGTTATAAGGTAGCTTCTCTTTCATAACATATACAAGGGTAGGTATGGTAACAAGTCCCAACCTAAAAGGCAAGACTATTGTGCCTAGGGCTTGTCGACTGGCATTATCAAACCCACATATGTCAACAAAAGAAGCATTAATAGAAGATGAGTCAACATTAATCTTAGGAAATAGATCAATGCTACATACATTGAGCATCGAACTAGTGTCAACGAGAGTACGTCTAATACCAATTTTATTAATATTAACTATAATCATTAGAGGATCTGCTTTCTTATGTACTTCTGAGGATGGGAGATCTTGTGGATAGAATGTGATATTCAGCAATCCACACGAATGTACGCCATCAATGCATTAGCATCCGTCAACCTAGCAGAAGAAGGAAAGAGGATCCTTTGCAAGGCTTCCTAAGCATACCTTGATAAACTGAATCAGACAGAAGAAATTTCCATAGTGAGATCTTATCAGGAGTAACACAAGGTTGCTCGACAAGACCATTATCATTAGGTGCTTTAGTCATAGGTTTAGGTGCTTGAAGAAGTCTTGGTTGTTTATTCATACTATTCTCATAAGTATCAGCTACTTCTCTATAAGAGGGAGCCTTAGGAAGATCAACAGATCCGTTATTTAATCGAACACCATCGATAACACAAATCCTTTTAGGAGTGGAACTAGTCGGAGTCAAATGAATGATCGGTCTCTTAGGCCATAGAGCGACATCAAAGACATCTATCACCTTCATAGACTCATTACAACTAGCAAAATAATTACTTGAATAATATTCTCAACATCAATCCAAACATGATCAAATGTAGAATAGTTACTTAAAGAGATATTATCAACATCGATCCAAGGAGAATCAGATGTGGAAGGGGGTTCATCATTCACTAATGCATCATCTCTAGAAGAGGGTGCATTAGAAGAAAGATGAGATTCATCATTCACAAATGCATCATCTCCAAAAGAGAGTGCATTGGAATGAGAAGTAGATTCATCATTCACCAATGCATCATCTCTAGACGAGAGTGCATTAGAACGAAGAGTAGGTAGAGTAACATTGAGGAAGGTATCAATGATTCTGTCTTCTTCCATTAAGATATCCTTCGAAGAAAGTGGAATCTCATGAGAAGGATCAAAGTTACTGAGTGGAATGGACAAAGCCAAGTCACTATCACATGCATTAAATGGAACATTATTAATATCTTGGATAATACTAGATACGAAACTAACAAAGAACCTATTAAATCCATTTGTAGCTTTTTGAAGAACAATGTTCTTCACATCAGGTTCACCAAAATGTGATATCAGGGGATTCACTACTCACAAGCTCTCTTTGTTCAAGGAGCCTCACGAGGTGAACTGGCCTATATCACCTCAATGGAATAGCTTAGAAGTTCTAGAACATGAAGGAGAAGGTCATGGAAGGTCTCTAGACAAACAAACAGGCTCTTAGCCAAAGGACGTCAGCACAAAAAGTAGACGAAAGTGCGGTGCACTGGTGTCTCAGAGGTGCACTGGCGTCTCGTACGGATCAGAGGATGAGTTTATCATAGAAACACCTAAAGTGACTCTTTCTACTCCAAGTGCTAAGACCACATAATACAATAAAGTAACATAAAACGAGAGGACTAAGATAAAGGAATGGAAATAACAAAGGTAAGGAGATGAAAAGGAAAGGAATACTTACAACCGTACAAGCGATGAAGCCTCCACTGAACAAAAGTCTTCAAAACCCTCAAGTACGATATCTAGAGAGAATGTTGGGGCTGTATAGGTGTTTTCCTTAGTGAAACCCCCATTTTGGTGTTCCCATGTCCACGAACAGCCAAGAAGATAAAGAGTGTGATGAACAAAGCGTGTGGCACAAGCAAAACCCACTCAAGAGTAGAACCCACACCACTAATGATCATGTGATAAAAGAAAACCCCACTCAAGGAGGAGAACCTGTATCATGAATAAGCATGTGATAAAAGAAAACCCTACTCAAGGAGGAGAACTTGTATCACAAAGTAAATGTGCAAATAGTAGGTGATATGGAATCCCAAGATGCTCACACACATGGAAATGGAATTGCAAGAACCAAGAAGGCTATCAAGAATGTTGTGATGGAAGCTTGTGAGAGCTTGAAGCTACTACAACAAGCTGTATGTGTAGGCACGTGATGGAGTCAAGCTAAAAACTGACAGAGTGGAGTTAGTTGTTGAAGAAGTCCCTCAAATGAAGTGAAAAAAGGACTTTTAAGGAGGGAAGAGAAGCTTCTCGGGCCGTTTCAGAGAATCCTTAGCCATTTCCACTGATACACTAAGATGACAAGTGGAAAACATGCTCGAAAATGGTCGTCTGAGCGTTGAAATTTCATAGGATGCTAGCATGGTGAGTAGATGTCTGCACGATGTGCTAGTACCTGGACATGTCATGCTACAAAACAACGCAAACCAGAAAGGCATAAAGTTCGATGCAAAATTATCACGCAAGGGTGGTTGCTAAAAAGGGGTGATAGAGCATCTTGAGAGGGAAAAAGGCTAATGCAAGGGCTAGGATGAGCCTACTCAAGATGATAAAGGAGCAAACACTAAATTGGAAACAAGAATGTAAGGGAAATCACAAGGGTGCAATTTTTCTCTTATACAATAGGCATCACAGTTTTTGAGAAACAGTCCGTTAAAGATTGCTGCCCTTTTGCACTTTGGACTATGAAGGGATTTTTCTGATTGAACGGAGCTCGAACTGCTTTGGCCTATTTGGCTGTGAAAGGGGACCATACCTAACCTAAACGTAACCATCCAGATGCGATGGAATAGTTGGTTAGGTCATACGAGTTGTAGAACAAGATTTATTTATGCACTTACAAGTAGTTTTCAGCCTCCAACCGAACTCCAACGCTGATTTTCATGTGAGAAAAATCCTTGAGACCATAGCTTATTTTATTTTTAATGGAAACTAGTGGGCAACAAAGTTAACTTCTTCATAGATTTAGCGTTTGAGATTGCAAGAAGACATCAAAATGGCTAGTGTACTAAATAAATTCTTATGATTTCTAAAGAATGTTGATAACTCTACTCAGTTGGATTCTTTTTTCAAAATCATACAAATTGAACCTTGGAATCAATAGACTCTGTATATCAAGCTACCGCAATTCAAGTTTCAACGATGAATATTTATCATGCATGTTTTAAATGACATTCAATTTTATGATGGTTTTTTTGTTTATATGATGTTATGTGATATTCTAATCCTAATTCATGCTTCTAGGCTGCATATATGTATTTTATTGTTACATGTCTTTTTACTAATGAACCCAAAACAAACCAAACCACCCCAAATTTTTTTTTAGCCGAACTAGTGAACCGAACCCTCGAACCCGAACCCGAACCCGAATAGGTAACTTAGTTTGCAAGTTAGTTATTGGAAGTTGGTTGGTTGTTTTATGTGGGGGAGAGTCTTAAAAAAGGTTGAGGAAGTCATTTTGGGGATTGATGAATGTAATTTTGTGAAGAATCAATAAGATCATATTGAGTGGAGTTACTTTGCTAAAACTGTGGTTTCTATTGAAAAAATATGTGTTTTCTAAATTGTTCGACCCCTACACAACAAGTAAATGGCTGAATAGCATGTGGAATGAGGGGGAAGCAGGCCTAAGACCCCTTTAAAGTTGGTTTGAGTGCTTTCTTTTCAATTTTTTGTGTGTTTTGTGCCAAGTTTTCTCAAGGTGGGTAGTGAACCTAGATTTTGCATTTTGAGTAAATTATGAATTATTGAAGCCCTCCACCTACTGTACATTTCATGTGGCTCACTGGAGAGGCTATGTACAATATGATTTGAATGTGTGCAGGTCCATTGAAGAAAGGGGAAATGATTTTTGATTCTTGGAGTTGTTGTCCTAAGCAAATCATTGCTTAAATTACATGAAAATGGAGCTTTTAGCCTAGGGTTTGTTAAAATAAATGAGAGTGGGGGAATCTCTTTAACGTTTAAGCATATTGGGGTAATAATAGAGGTTTTTGAGTCAGTGGCATGGTCAGGGGAGTTGTGCAAGTGAGACTTTCAATAAACCCTATGCTTTTGTATGGTAAACAGACGGTTTCATGGGATAGCATGCTAAAGTACTTGTAGCTGCAGAATAATCTTAGAATTTGTTGTTTTATGACACAACTCAAGATTTTTTGGGGTGTTCTTGTGAAGATCAAGCATTTAAAGGGCACTCACTTCGTGAAAGAGGGCTAATTCACTAGCCTAGGATAGGGGTATATTATTGGTTCTCAAATTTGGTTTAAAGGAGTCAAGGGTAGTTTTCACATATGTTTTCACCCCCACTTTGCATCAATCCATAGCTTGTTTGAAAGCACTTGTTTTAGGATTTTAGCCATAAAAAGAAGCCAGTGAACTATTTGAAAAAATGCCTCAAAGAAATGTGGTCTCATAAAATTCCATGACAAGCAAATGCAATTGACAACTGCTCCTAGTTATTAGTTATGTAATGTGAAGTAATTGCATAACTGCTTAGGTTGACTTTGTAAAAACTATATTGTAACTGAAATTTTTTCATCTATCAACATCTAGTTGTTAGTTATGCAATGTGAAGTAATGTTTTGATTTTGAAAGATGTGCAATGCAATGTAATCAGGGATATGAATATAAACTACATAATACAACCATTCTTTTTTATGCTATTGTACATTGATATTTAACCATTGCTCACTTGATTAAATTTTCAAAGAGTTTAATCATGCACATGAGGAAGAAATTAGATTTCGATTGTCAACTTCTATATATCAAATTATCCAATAATCTTGAGTGTATCTCCATATTCAAAAATGGTATCAATGCCAACTCAAACAAAGTTTTACAAAATGTGGCATATGCCATCTCAATGTCTATTCAAAATTTACATGCCAAAATGTCTATCTCATTCTAAACTACTGGTGGATCATCAAAATGGAGCCTCTTTGAAGCACTTGTTGGCTCTGAAGGTAGCTGCACAAGAAAAATTTAAACCACAATTGAGATTAGTTATACTATATAATTTTAAATTGAATAATTAACATCAAAATCAATATACATTGAAATATAATTAGCTCTAAAATTGAAATCTTGGTTACCTGAAATATCTGTTTCTTTAAAGGGTCAAGAGTCCTAGAATATGCCCCTCTCAAAGAACCAACCAAACCAACTTTTTTAATGTCAATCTATATATGTGAAAAAAAACATAAAATTGATCCAAGTTAGCATACAATTGTCGGTAATAGGAGCATATTTACCAAACACAAAATAAAATAAACACATACCTCTTTAGGCTGATCTTTTTCTTTATCTCCTTTAGGTGTTTTGACACCTCCTTGAGGTTTTTCAACACCTACTCCTTGAGGTGTTCCAATACCTACTCCTTCAAGTGTTGTGGCACTTGTCAATAATGATGTATAGCTCATAACTGCTTGTACATAAAAATGTCAAGTACATATGAAACTACCAATCTATGTCGATGTATGTATAATCGATATAAGATCTTAAAAATCTTAATTCAATCGAATTTGAGTTCAATTACCTTCCCCTTATCTAACATTGCACCTCCATAGTCTAGATAAGGTTGCACCTCGCTCACACTAGATATTTCATACAAGAGGAAAATAAGATAAACATATAAGTTATTATATAATTTCATTAATGCCAATTCAAATGACAAGCAAGTATATAATAAAAAATGCAAAAGAGTGAGTGTGAAAATATATACTACATATGTGCATGTCGAGGCCAAATGAAATGGACCTAAGGGTGCTATCAATAACCTGTGTGAGCTCCTCCTCAAACATCAACTATTAAATAGACCATGCAAATAAATATTAGTACTTTATACTATCTCTTATTAATATTCATTTAAAAATAAATGCAAGTTATGAATTTACAACTTAAATCTTACTTGTGTCACTATTCCAATGTCCCCCTCTCTAGTAGGAGAGGACTCTGTAGGGTGTGCTCCACTCCCTTGTGTCTAATCTATAATGTCCACATCATGGAGGTCATAATTAGAAGTGTCCAAGGGATGCTCAACGGGTTGTACAAGAAGGCCCAAGCATATCTGGTGGCACATAGAGAAAGAATGTGACACACAAATATGTGGACCTGATGAGGATGATGTAGCAACATTCAAGCCATTGCCAACATCACTAGAATGTGGTTGAGCTACTATAGAAGCATGCAAAACCAAAAGACCACACAAAGAGTGAATAGCCTGGATAGTCTGTGTGGCTGCATCCTACATAATATCTAGATGATATATTGGAGGTGGCGGAGGAAGGGGAGGAGGGGGAACATATGGGTGTGGGACTACTCTAACTGCCCCTGGTCTATCCTGGGGCATACCTCCACCAACGCCCTGGAAGGGTTTAATGTCAAAGTAATTGACATGATGCCCTAACACAAACTCAGCATATAATTTTTTAATAAAGTAAAATGGTATATCACAATTGTTGTTCAGTGGTTTATCAAAAACCATACACAAATGATCCCAAAAGTTATCTACAATGTCCCTATGCGTGTACCATTTTATAGAAAGTTTTGGATTATTAACATTAACTGGCAAACCAGTGCACGAGGGTTAACAAATAAAAAGACTATTTGGGCTTTGGTTATTCTAAGATCTTTCACATCATCGTAAGGCAATCCACATGTGTAATATTCCCTCATGTCTTCTCTCCACGAATGAAAGGCATTATGTTGGGTGGAGAGGGTTTCTATATTTTCAATTATTTCCTTCAATGTGTTTGACATCTTGGATAATCAAGGGATTCTCGTATAAACATCAAAAATTCCCCTCAATTACTACAATTCTTCACCAATTAAGTCTTCAATTGATGGCTGCGGAGGTGGTGGAGTGTTTGGCATTTGTGCATTTTCATTCTCAGCAACCATAATGCCTGATTAAAGTTAAAAACTAATTAATCTAATTGAAATTAGACAATATAAATGAAAATATTGTAAAAATACTCTAGTTTTAAAGAAAAATCCAAAAAAAACCCAACTTTTTAACAAAAATCTATAAGATTCTCTATTTTTTAATAAAAATACATAAACAACACTATTTTTTCATCAAAATCCATAGAAAACATTCATTTTTAATAAAAATCCATTCTAAACTCAAGTTTTTTCATGAAAAATCAATCAAAAACCCTATTTTGAAAAAAAAATCAATAAAAAACTACATGAAATTATGCTAATGTAATTGAAAATTTGACTAAAGCAAAAAAAAATGCAAAAAATAACCTTTCAATTCAGATATCTGCTAAATCGTATATCTGATATTTGAAAATCCTCCTCACTATGTGCCCGTGGCCTGTGCAAATGCTAAATGATTTTAACAACCCACAAATACATACATACATACACACACACATACATACATACATACATACATATATATATATATGTATATATATATATATATATATATATATATATATATATATATATATATATATATATATATATGTGCCTCAAATCGGATATCTTATATGGAAATCTTGGTTTGGGCATTGCTTTGGAGCAATGTATTGACACCCAAGCCACAAAAAAGTCAACTCAACATTTTCACGTTTTTGGGTCGATGAAAAACATAATTTTTTTCCCATTGCCACTTTTTGTCCTATCATGATCCTACACATACCCATATATTTTTTAATTTTTTTCATCAGATAGTTTATTAGGATAAAACTATCTTGCTTAGTTCCTCTTACATTTTACCAAGTTTTTATTTTGACACTCATGGAATCTATGTGAGAGAGGATAGATTCTAGTGAAGTGGCAAGAGTACACTGATGTTAAAGGTTGTTCCACTTGGATTTCTTAACATGTTTCAATTAATGTTTGAAGTTATTTTTTATATTTTTCTATTTTTCCTAGGATATTTTCTTGCATCCTATGAGAATGTTAAGGCATCGTGGGAGGATTTTACTATGGTTGTTCTTCAATAGGGTTTTCATGAATTAGTGAATTGGGGTTTTCATGAATTGGTGGGGGGTTTTCAATTCTTGAGTATTAAACAAAATTTAATCAAAATAATTTATTTATTTCTATTTAATTGATTTTTTTGATTAAAAATAACCAAACTTACCTCTTCAACCTCATGGATATTGTGGAAGAATTTTGAGAGTGGTTTAGTGATTTGCACAACATTTGTGTTCTTGTTGCTTTCTCTGTGTTGTTTGGAAGGTGAGTGTCCAAGTTCAAATAATCTCAACCTCTTTCCTATTTTAAAAATTGCACTCATGTTATAATGCAAGCACATTATGGCTTGATAATGATCAAGCCTAGGCTCAGTCACTACCAACCCATAACATGAGCATGCTATAAAATGCTTGTATTATATCTTGAATATGACTAAAAAGTGTCTGCAGTGATTTTTGGTCCCCTGTCTTTCTGCACTTACCCATCTAGTTTCATGTATTTATTTGTCACGATTTACCGATTTTTATTTGTTTCTACATAATATCTTTAAAAATAATTTAAAATTATAATTTTGAACTTTATATTTCTAGACATTTTTAAAGGCTAACATTTATTGACTTGAAGGAGGCATACAACACAGGCTATAACTGAGTTATTTATTTTAAATTTGTTAGTAAAAAATGAGTAATATTAAAATATTTATCTTTAATCTTCAATTCTATTTTGTGTTTGTCTCGTCTTGTGGGGAAAATTCTATGTTTGTCAATCACATAAAATAAAAATAAGTTGCACAGTAAATTACATTAATTTTAAAAGTTTTGGTGAAGGTTTTTTTCTTTGTCATATCATAGAAGAATGACCACCTCAATTAAGTCAAGAAAAATATGTAATGGAGTGAGAAAATTAATGCTAAATATTTTAGTATTTATCAACAAATAATGGGGAGAATAGGAAATCCTTTTGCTAAAGAAGTATATATATATATATATATATATATATATATGATTTTTATGAGTTATATTCCTCTAAAGAGTTTAAGTTGATCTAGCTAATACAAATATAGATTGTAAAATCAAATTCTGATTAATTAGATTGAATCTAGTTAGGGTTCATTAATATGTGTTTTATTCTTATATAAAAGTTTCTATTGTATGTATGTATGCATGTATGTGTGTGTATAATTCTAGAGATGAAGTATCAATGTTGAAATTCCCACTCTATTATTCTGATAAGGAACATGTATTTAGTTATATATATCATCTTCTATATAAATTTTGTATGTACAAATAGTTTATATTTATTATTTTCTATACATACCTTTTAATTTATATATAATTTGTCCATTCCTACTTTTCTATTTCTATATATAGATTTCTTATTTATTTACTTTCAATAAAGTATTATATATATATATATGATTTTGTCCTTATTACTTACATTTAATTATTTAGTAGATAGTTGATAAATATATTTAGCTATGTTTTCATCTTGCTTTATATTTATATTTAATTGATGAATATACGTATAGATTTTTTCTATTCATTCTTTTCCATTCATTAATATTGATCCAATAAATATTTATATATTATTAAGTTATTGCAATTATAGGTAACCCATAATTTTATTCTTATTTAATTCACATTTTATTATTCTATACATTTAATGATTATATTATATATTTATAGGTTACCTATATTTTTATATTTAATTAAGTTATATCACTATTCATGTTTCATCTTCATAATCAAGGATCGTATTGTTTAATTTTCTTATGGTTTAAATTATTTTTCTTTCACATGCTTTTTTGCACATTCATACATTTACAAGTGTGCATTTTGTTCCTATATTAATTTTTCCTTAAGTGATGTTGGTTACCCAAATTATTTCTTGTTTTTCTTGAGTCATCCTTTATGCGTTGATCCATGTGCAACCCCTCTCTTTCTCCTCCTCTTTTTAGCAAGTCTAAGTTTACAACAAACTAATTTTCTCTCCTTCAACTCTCTATCTTCTTGATGATGGATCATGAAGTGTGGTCCAAAATGTTAATTTAAAAATTATTATGTAATGTAATCCAAAAACAACATAGATCAAGGAATATTTGTACAATATATGAAAAATTCAACTAGATTATTTTTACATGTAGGTTTCAACCACAAACTTTTGAATTCAAAAGTTTTAATTTTCATATTCACATCATATTCACTAGTTGATGTGATTTAACCTAGTATATACATGTTTATGTTTTTTATTTGTTATTTCGTTGTATTTAAAAATAAATATATTCCTCATTTGAATTCATGCAAGAAACCATCCAATACAACCTATGAATCATAAATAGACACCTACCATATTAGATCATTTATGAGAGCATCTGAATGCATTATCACCACAATCCACATTTGTGTTGTTTTATGAGTTATATTGTTGTATGAATAAATATGTTTAATCCTTATTTGTGTTTTAAAATAATTTATTTGCATCTTATGTTAAATTCACCTTAGTGACTTAACAATGTTAGCAATTAATGTTTAGTTAGTTTCATGTTAGCTACCAGGTGGTTTGGATAGTTATGTCTTTGAAAAGGACTTATAAAAACAATATCATGTTGTATGGGTGATCATATTAAATAACTTAATATTATGGTTATTATTTGGTTTTATTTTATGTTCTATTATGGTTTAATATCTTGTAGCATTTTTCCTACTATATTTCAATATGGTATTAGAGCATGTAATGATTGTATTCCTATAAATGGCACTGATCCATTTAGGTGAGTTTGGGAGCTTGATGAAATACCCAAGGAAGTGGAATGAATCCTAAGAATACATTACCAAGGATAATACATTTTGAATAGAAAAGAGGTAATCTTTGACTCTGTCCTTTTAATTACTTTATAGTTTTTTTGTGAATTTGATTATTACAATTATTATTATTTCTATTTTCTAAAATATCTACCATGATAACATCAATAGAAGCCTTGATAGTGGTATTTCAATGGGATATTTACACATTTCATGATTAAAAATTTCACAATAACTATTATTTCTCAACATATTAAAATAAACATGAACTTATTATTGTCATTTCTTTTATTAATTGTAAAAAGTTATAAAATATTTACTACCAATACACTGGCATGTGTCCAATAGTCAAATATCACTACTAAGAACATGCATTTTAGTATGCAATTTTGAACATGGGAGGATTTTTTTCTACAATATTCACCTTCATGTTGAGGTGGTTTCATTAATAATTCATTACTATGGGTGTATCGGTAGCTAATTCTTTATGGTTTGGTTTATTTAAACCTTCTTTGTTATGTTCTTGTATACAATTATCATTAAATATAGATGAGGTTCATATATGATGCTATTAATTTTTAATTTTTTATTTTTAAACACTTAATTAGATACATTCTCAAACACTAAAAGATGTGATTTATTTCTCTTAGCTAAAGAAAAGAAAACAAATATGAGAGATATAGAAGGTGATTCTCAACATGAGTGGATTATACTTATGAAACAATGATAGAAGATCAAATAAAGATAAAGGGGAGACTAAATTTTATTACTACAAGAAATAGGTCATACAACATATAATTTTAGAATTCAAGCCAATGATGTTTTCAAGGAAAAGATCAAGGAAAAATTAAATGAAGTCAATATCTTCTTTGTTGAGGATATATTATAATCTATTGTTGATGATCATATAGATTCTAATGGTGGTGATGATTGTTTCTTTTATGAGGTTCTCACTATTAAGTAATAAAATGATTTCTACTCTTGATGAAACTTAGAATGGATGACTGTGTCAATGGAAAAAGTATCCCTTCTACTTTTCCTTGCTTGGTGTTGTAATGTGTTTGACACATTCACATTAGGTCTTGGGCCCTTGTGAACTAATGAACATAAATGGTACCCTGCTAAAGTGTTGTGAAGTGTTGCAACACATGTTCACACTTTTCCAAGGTTTTATTAATTAAATGAACCTAATAACCCTTTTTAATGAAAGTAAATCTTAATCATGCCTTATTTGGAGTGTTGTAAAGTGTTGTAAGACACTTTCACACTTTTCTATGGTTATAATTGATAATTGGGCTTCTTTATGCTTTACTTGGCCATATTTTGCATCCGCAAGCCTCATTTAATGCATATTTTTTGAGGATAATCTCGACACCAATCAATAGCCAATCATAATTCAAGTGTTTCAAGTTGAATGGCCCCAGATTTAGTGATCTTGGACTCATTCACCACCTTTGGAAAATGAGTCCCACCTAGGTTTTTGGGTCCCAAACCTGGTTTCACACCTTTCTAAGCATTTTTAAATATGGTCCCATAAATTATGCCTTATGGGACTCATTCGCCACCTTGGGTGAATTAGTCCCGTTTGGCCCAAAATAAAAATTAATTCATTTTTTGGTGGGATTGTATCCTCCTAGATCTGATGTTGGCTTGTAGTGTTGTAATTTTAGGAATTATTGCATAATTAAGTATAAATACAAGTTTATTTCACTCATTTTCATCTCAAGCATTCAAGTATTCATGCATATAGTAAATTTGAGTTCACAAGAGAATTCAAGCATTCACAAGAGAATTCAAGAACATTCAAGGGAAGGTTATCAAGCATTTTAGAGTAGTATTCAAGCATCAAGTATCATGTCAAAGACTTCATGCATCATGTTTGTTTTTGAGCTAACAATTGTGATGTAGGGTTTCATGATTCAAGATCTATCACCTTCAAGAAAGAGTCATGATCTACATCCATTGGAGCCATCTCATACATGTTTATAGAACTTCATTACTAGGATTTGGTGAGTTGCAATATCATATATTGTTCATTCATCATTATCCATTCCTATTTCATTCTATTTCAAAGTTTGATTACCAAAAGGGGTTTGACCAAGGTAAGTCCCTATCCACTAACAAAAAACCATTTTCCCTCTCTTTATTATGTGATTTGTAGGTTTAGATTGAAGAAAAATTGAAGAGTAAGCTTGGAGAAAGATTTAAAAGTGACTAAATGTTGTCAATGTTGTCACTAGGCATTGGAGAACATTGGATAACACCTACAGGTTGATTTTCATATATTTGGATATGAAAACTTGAAGAAACAAGTTGAATAGGCTAAGAAGAGCAGATTCAGACTTTGAAATTCTAGAAAACCCTAACTAGACTAATTCACCACTTCTAGTGAATGAGTCCCAGTTTTGGTCAAAATTCAAATTTTTGCATATTCGGATACCCATTTGCGAGATTCTTGTTCCTGCACAAAAACCCAAATTTTGGACTGATTCGCCCAGCTTGGTGAATGAGTCCCAGTATGTCAAAAATTCAAATTTTCTAGCATTTCAGAGCTCCTTCCAAGCATCTCCTAATTTTTAGGTGCAAACAGTCCATCTTGTAGGTTTTTCTCTTGTTTCATTTACATTTCTAGGTCATCTTGTAGGTCATTGCATTGCATTAGGGTTTAATGTCACATCTTACATTTCATTTATCGTTCCAAGTTCTTACTTGGTGGTGAACCCCTCATTAGTTTACATTCAGCCCCTAAGACATCCTTATTGCAAAATCTCTTTCTCTTTTGCATTGAGATATCTAGGGTTATCCTTGAGTGGAATAGCTGAAAGTGGGTGTGCTTTATGTCTTAAACCATACGATAACACTCCTATCCCATTTTTAGAGGTTCCAATAACTATCAAAATAGTTCAAGAGCTTATGGATCATGCAAGCTATACTATTATAGGGGTTATGTCAGACAACTTGTAGTTTGATGGATGGAAAGGAGATTAGATGGTAATGAATGGACACAAAGGACATCATAAATTGTACCATCATCAATATCAATAGATTCTTTCCAACAAAAAATCAT
This sequence comes from Sequoia sempervirens, assembly GCA_007258455.2. NCBI lineage: Eukaryota > Viridiplantae > Streptophyta > Pinopsida > Cupressales > Cupressaceae > Sequoia > Sequoia sempervirens. The sequence continues at coordinate 627,744,444 of VDFB02047230.1, forward strand.
ATAAGTGTTGTTCCTTATTAGTATATATGATGAACTTTAAGGGTTATATGAAGAGAACATACCTAGAGATGAATCCATGTGATATGAGGCTCTCAAATCAAGAAACCATCAACTAGAATGAATACTAGTAGATGCAAAGGGTACGTGACCTTTCATCTTGCCTTTTATTCTTGTAACATTGGTTGACCTTGAGTGTGCAAGTGTGGAATAAGTGGATTTACTAGATGATATAGGTGAAGGTGGAAAAATATGATTCTTCTATAGAATCTATTTCATCTCATCAACCTATTATGTATAACATTTAAGCTTACCATGTCCTAATTTTTTGATATGTACACTTTGGTCTCTCCTTGTTAGATGATTACCCCTTATAAGAGGGATAAGAGTCAAATGTATTCTATGAATGTGATTCCTTTGCTTGTTTAGTGTTCTTCTAATCCTTGTGTTTCTTTTTCTTTCCTTTTCTATTTCAAGCCTTTTGATCTTTGATGCCTTGTGTTGCAATAAGAGCCTATGGTTTGAAAGACTTCAATGTGCCCATTTGTACCAAATTTTCCTACTCATTGGTGAGTGATGACGCAAAAGTATCAGGTAAAGGCATAATAAACGTGTTTCCAAATGCATCTACAATAGTATTAAAGTTAGACACAAAAGATAAATAATCAAGACCAAGCTTGGCAAGAATAGAAAGAATCATTTGAGAATCTTATTTCTCAATACAACACTATGATAACTGCAATCTAAGATACTTGAGTTTGGTGATGAATTCCTATATGTTGTCAAAATCTATAATGTTCAAGACAATAAGCTCATTCTCCAACTAAAAACTTCTCAATGTATCATACTTCTCAAAAATGGATTCCAATTGAGCCTAGATCTGATTGGGTGTAGTTTAAGACTCAACATGGAAGAGGATATTAGGAGACAAACATACATAATGGGAAAAAAATTCATCACAAATGTTAGACAATTTTCTCTTTTATGCAACCCATGTTAGTTTAGTTTTTGTACCCATGGTCACTCTATACAACCCTTGGGTTTTAGATGAATATCCATTTTTTACCCATAGTAATTGTATGGAGTGAGTAGAAATATATGGGTTCGATCCATGAACTTTTTTTAAAAATATATAATTTAAAAAGAAAAATAAGAATGTAGACACTCATAATGCAATAAAATAATGGCTTCCATCTAAAAAAATTGACCTTGTTTTCATGTTTTCTAAGAAAAAAACTAAAAGTGAAAACTTGATATCTAATGTAAATAATAGGTACCAAGTAAAATTATAGAAAATATAGGTTTGAGATGCATTTATAGGGTTGAAATATCTTTCCAACAACACAAAAATTGCATAAGTGAAGCTAAAATTTAAAATTTATGAGCCTCTAAATCAAAACAAGTAGATTTGATTTCAAAGGCCAATAAAAATCACTAGTAGCAAAATCTAGAAATATCAATATAACCAAAGGATAGGGTTCAAAATCAAAATTTTGACAATATATGATTTGTGAAAATCATAGTTTGTATGCCCAAGATATAATGGATTTACTAAAAATGCTTGAATTTGTATCATAAGGCAAAAATGGACTAAAAAATAGTCTAGACTAGTCACATGCACTAAAAAAAAAGCCCCTAGCTACTAGATTGTGGCCTCCAATCATTGATAGAAGCAAGGGCGAGTGCCAAGGGTGCCTATGGTATTGTAAAACTGCCTTTTCTATGTTCCTATTAATATTCACACATGCATGAGGGGTTAAAGTAGTGAGTAGTGAGTTTTATAGAAATCTCATACCTACATAGGGGCTACTAAAATGTAACTAAATTGAAGGGAGAAAGAATGTTGCATATTTACTCTAGTATTTGAAGATTAATACATATGTGTGATTTTCTTTGATGATGAATTTCTTTCTTATAAAGTTTGTATCCACATATATCAATTTCATGTGATTATTTCTGATGACTTATTCATTTCTATTTGATTCTATATAATATGTTAATTGATAATCTAGGGTTGCATTAAGAAACATTAGATTTGTATACATTTTTTAAGGAATAAAATTTATTGAATTAAAGGAGGCATATGACTCAAAGTGAATAACTTGCAGTAATCTATTTTAACTTTGTTTAATTTCTATGAGTACAATTTAATGATAAATTTTTAAATATTTATCTTTGTAGTGTAGAAAAATGTCATCCTTTACATTTTTCACACTTAATTTGGGAATGATTAACATTAAAATGAATCTAATGTTTCCTTGATCTAGTTTTGTAATGTGTTTTCCACATTCACATTGGATTTAGGGTCCTTTTAAGCTAAATAGACCTAATTTTTCCTTAATTTAATGTTGTAAAGTGTATGTATTTACACCTTCATATTAAGTTTTGGGTCCTCTTGCATTTATGACCTTCATATCATCATTAATAGGCCCCTAGGACCCTATATTAAGCATCCTAAGGCTTATTTCAACCGAAATCCTAATATAGACATCAAATACACTTAATTTCTTAACTCCCCAAAATTTCCTCCACCTGAAAAGGCTTGGTAGGACCCATACGCCACCTTGGGCTTATGATTCCAATTCAAATGGGATGTATAAGCCACAAATGGCATGTGAGTCCCATTTGGCCCCTTTTGAGGGTTTTGAGTGAGAAATCAGGGTTTTAAATTTAAGTTTGATGAATGTCGGCTTCTATGATATAATAAATAGTAAAATGGATGGATTTCCCGTATAAACAAGGTTTCAAAACATTATTTCACCTAAGCCTTCATGCTATCAACATAAGCTATAAATATTTAAGCATTCCAAGACTTCACAAGTGTGTCAAGAGATTTTACAAGAGCATTTCTAAGGCATTCAAGGGAAAATTTCTTCATCATTTGTTGCAACAATTCAAGATCCATCATCATGTCAAAGTCATCATGCATCAAACATGTTGTTGAGCTAGTGTTGGATGTAGTATTCAAGATCCAAGTTAAGCATTATTCCACATCTAATTCAAGATCCAAGTTAAGCATTGTTCCACATCTAATTCAAGATCAATATCTACATTCTTCATGGCCACGTCATGTTAGATTGTAGATCTACATTACAAGACATCATCCAAGGTATCATTTTTTCATGTTTCATGTTTCATGTTCACGTTTCATTGTTTCATCACAAGGTTTAATTACCTAAACAGTGTTTGACAAAGGAAAAACCCTATTTCCTAACAATCAACATGTTTTTCTCTCTCTTTACATGTGTAATTGCATATCAAGGTGTCTTGAGACTTGGAGATCCTTTGAAGAATAGGTTGCAAGGTTGAAGGATGTTTTTAAGTTGTCACAAGGTTGTCATCTATATGGAAAGTCACCTACAGGTCCTAATTCAGAGTTTTAGATCCATAAACGAAGTGTGGAAGAGTAGAGATAGGAGAGTAGATTTAGGTCTTAACCCTCTAAAAATGAAAAGTGTGACTGATACACCATTTGTGGCATATGAGTCCTAGTACAACACATTTTCTATACTTTAGTGGATTCAGATCAACCATTATGAGATTCTAGTTTTGGCATAGAAACCCTAGTGTCGGTTCCCAAATCAATAGATCCACTAAATCCTAGAAGTAAGCCATATTTCATGTCAAATTTAGTGTAGGATTTGGCCAACGAATAGGAAATGAAATTGAAACACATCTCCTCTACACTTTATGCTTTGTAGAACCTAGGGGGTGACCCTTTTAGCAACACATAATGACTTACACCCACACTCAACAGGGTATTGCTCAATGGAAAATGATCTCATAAGAATATTCCAAGAAACATGAAATATCACTCAACATTGGCTAAGATATTGGGAAAACTTCATTACTTAGCATGGAGAACATGGTAAATATCAATATCCTATAAAATAGGAACAACATGACTAAATGGTTTATTAATAAAGTATGGTGATTCCTTCTAGATTTTGGAAACAAAGAAACCTACTAAGCCAATTTCTTATCCATAACGGAGTCAAGCTGAAATAATCCCCTGATAACAATAGAAATACTAATTCAATGGTCTCTGAAACATCACTTCCTTACAGTAATACAACCTGTTGAGGACATATTGTCAATCTACTTCAAAATCCTTACATAACAACAATGCTCTCAATGCTTAACTAAAAGCTAACTTGAATTTATTCTTGGAATAAATTCCATCAAATAAACATTCATCACAACAAATATTTAATGAAAATCTCCACAATTCTTGATTGCATTGATTAAAAAAACATTGTATTACATAAAGGATACATTGACAATATGACATTTTTCATTCTAAACTACATATTGATTATGCCTTCCATTATCAGTAAAGCTTATTACATCACCTAAAATGAAAAATTAAAGAACAACTTGAAACCTAGCAAATCTACTTTGTACAAAAATTACACTTATTCAGAAACTGGAGAGAAAATTAACGTCTCTCGAAATCCCTTTTCAGCTGGAGAAAATGAGAATAAGAAGGAGAAGATGAAACCCTAAATCTAAATCTTCATGTGACATTTGGGTCCTTCATCTGCCTTTGATCCATAACTACCTCTATCTCATGAAAACTCTCCAATCTTCCCTTTGATTCACGCCTCTTGCATTTGCTTGCCCTGTAACAAAAAATATTCCTCATGATGACCTTCTTCATTATTTGCATAACATTGCAGCTGAAAGAATATTCTATTTTGAAAGCCCCTATTTTCACTCAGGACTGTAACAATCCCTTCATAATCTTCGTTCTATTAAAGAAAATCCTTGGCTGGAAGAAATATCCATTTCACCTATATTTTTCACTTTTACTTCCCAGCAATACACAACCCTTTACATTTTGAACAATCTTTGTGAAATGTTTTATTTCACTGCCTTAACAAATAATGTTTTTAACTTCATCTATAAAGAATTTGATTTAAATATCAGGCAATAAAATATTACCCATGCACTATTTTTGGTTTATTTTTCCAGCCACTAAATTTTTGACTTTAACTTATGGGAAGGCTTCAATTATTTAAATTGGACCAAGTGAAAAATTTATATACCCATATATTTCCCTTTTCACTTTACACTTCCTAGCAAAAGAAATTTCTACTTTCCATTATAAAAGAATTTGATTCTTTCACTGGGCTATATAAAAACATTTACCCATATGTCACTTTTCATTTTAATCTACCAACAAAAGGAAGCTTTTGATTTTTCACTATGATGGATTTTAATTCTTTTCAATCAGGTATTTTTCCCTCATACTTTACCCATTCCTTCTTTGTTTCCACCATTGAAAAAAAAAATTAAGAATTTTTTGCTTTAAAAGCCAACCATGGGTCCCACCATGCTTTTAAAACTTTACCGGGTTGTCCTCATTGTGCCTCGTAGATGTAACAAAAGAGAATAAAAGGTAATAGTGATGGGCGATATGCAACACACAACATCACACACCATGAATGCTCAGAGAGAAGAAGATACAAAACAACGATATGCAAAGAGGAAGGTTTAAATCACCCGCCGCTAATGAGGTGAGAAGAATACATATCAAAACAATGATGGACGATAGAAAAAATAGAGGATTCTAAAACTCATTGCTGGACATTGTTCCTCTATGCTCCTCATGAAATACTGCTTCTCATTGAACTATGGAGGCATTTAGAAAATATTTATAGTAGTTAGCATGCAACTATATCTTCTCCTCAAAGCCATGAGAATAAGGGCTCACATAGGGATGCATTCATTGATTCAGGCACTATGATTTGAAAGCGCCCCAAAATTTTGCTCAATAATAATGTTCTCTTACAGTCCCGCCACTACTCATCAAGCATCGCAAATGAGATAAGGGAAATACAAAACATAACAACGATTGGCGATGAAAAGGCACTTCCATCGCTGATTGCCAATATCGAATGGTGAATACAAATCAAACCAGAAACTACAATGAGTTGTTCCGTGAAGAAGTCACACTGCTATATGTCGTGACTTTGACCAATAGAAAGCAAGAATTAAACTTGATTTTCCTTATAAACATTTGAAATTAACTTTATACTTTCCCCAAATGCCTCTTTGCATTTTCCCAATATTTAGAAACATTAGAAAATGGGCAAATTTCAATTATGCTTGTAGCCCAAACAAAGAAATTTCATTGTGCACAAATGATGACCCTTGGAGCTGATTTTTTTTGTGTGTGGCCATAATCAATTATTTAGAGAGAACCCATTTCCTCAAACTTCACCAAGCCATCAAGAATAAGGTACCTTCTTTGTAAACTAGCCCCTGGGACATGTCTGCCGCAACAAAAGTTCATTAAAATAATGTATCAAATGACCTTTTTTCTTGATGAAAATGGAGTTTTAGAGGTTTCAGACAAAAAAAAAATGGGTTCTCATTAGAATTGAAAATTTTGAAACTTTCTGGAACACCATTTTTGGCCCTTTTGCAGTAAAAAAAGGATTAGTTAACCCATCAAAACTCGTTCAGGAGACACAAAACTGAGCATGCATGTAACCATTTAAACTAAAAATCTAGTACAACAAACGAAATGGAAAAATTCTTCTTGAGGTGAAAAATATTAAATACCAAAGTGGCTCACTCGGGCTTTTTTGCAATTTCACCTGTCAAAAACCAACTCGAGCACACCAAGTCACCTCCTTGAAAAATTATCAAATCCTCTCCTAAGGAACTGCCACTAGACACACTAGGTCATTTGGGTACACTTAATATGTGTGCAAGAGGGCTTCCCTTCAATCCACATTCGTCAAAAGATATTAAGGGTCAAAGATGACCACTTTGAAGCATTCTAAAAATGCAGGTATAAAAAGTGAACAAATTGCATTTGCTTTTGACATGGTAAAAATATGAAATCTGATCATGAGACTCTGAAAACAAACCAAGGAGCATATGAACATATGGAGAATGGAGAGAAACAATCCGTTCATTATGAAAATCATCCAGTTGCAAAATATAAGCTCCAACGGGAGGCCACTTCATAGAATTGAGAGTTCACAAACAACAAAAAAGTGTCAAAACCCTCTAGCTTCACTTTTCAAAACACTATCAAAACTCATCATGGGAGGCTAATAACGAATATTCACATTCACATATATCACATGAGTGCATCCACAAAGAGGTTTTGCATGAAAATCAATTGGCTTTGAATGGTAACCTTCCAAAGTAGGTCACTTGGGAAAATATTTTCAGTGGCACTTCTGAGTGTGCAAAGGCAAAATTTTCAATATGGGCACTTCAAATTTGAAGGTGCCAACACCTAGTTTGGGACTAAATTTCCCAAATTGGTGTATGAGTCCCAATGGGAATTAAACAACAATATTTTAGGGTTTTGGAGCTTGTTTTGACCTCATCACTCTCCTAGGTGCACCTCTGTACTTTCTCAATATTTTATTTTGTATTTCAGTTTCATTTCCTAGGTCATTTAGTTAGGTTTTGCATGGTAATTTTCATGTCATTTACATTTCTTGTCTTTGCAAGACCTCTCTTGGTGGTGAACCCCTTTGTAATCTCTAATCATACCCTAGGAAAACCTTTAGAATTCAACTCTATGAACTACATTGGTCTCTTCTCTTTAAGCATTTCTTATTGGACCTTTAAATTTTAAAGGTTTCAAGGATCCCTACAATTAGAGTATTTCAAATTTTACAAGTAGATTAATTTTACTTCAAGAAGCTATGAAAAATGATAGAATATATTTATTTTCTACATAAATTTAGATTGATTAGGCATATTGTTGTGTGGTCTCACAACACACCCCATTTTTTGCTCCTTGGAAAAAAGTGGACCTCCCTTTTTTTTTTCTGCCTCTTTTCTTTCCATTTGATTTTTCTTGGTTTGGTGTGTCATTTTGGGAGGAATTGGTAAAATGCAAGTTTCATTTCAATTTTCTTGGTCTTTTCTTAAGTCCTTGTTCTTTCTCGGATTCAATGTCATGGTCTTTTATGAAGTTCTATTAATTTATTGGACCCAGAGTCCTAGAGTTGTTGTTGTTGTGTTAAAGATGTTGTATCTTTGATTGGTCCTTTTTGTTGCATGGTTAGTCGTCACCTAATTGTCAATCTGGGTGTTCACGTTCTTTTCTTCATCGGCTAGCCCGATGGTTGCTTTTCTTTTTCTATAGGTGGAGGTCAGTAATTAGAGGTTCTATTACAAAATGTTTAAATCGCTTTTAATCTTGCTTGAACTCGGTTCCTGGTTCCTCTCCCCTCTCCTAGTTTTCATAAGCTAGGAGGTAAGTGTCCCGGTTCCTAGTAATATTTCCAAGGCTTGGTACTAGAGGTTTTCAATCCCAGTGATCATCAACGATCATGTATCCAAAAGGCCTTTGCCTTGCAAAAACCAAAGTGACACAAGAGTGGCACATAAGCTTTTTGCATCGTCTTCTTCTCTAGTGGTGGGCCTACACAAAAACCAAGGTGTTCATAATTTGAACCCTAATATGCCATGATTTCACCTTTATTCAAGAAATTAATGTATTTAATAGGTAATTAATGAAGGTGGTGAACTATACACATGTACTTGGCACCAACTCAAGCATGCAGTTTCTTTTATAGCACTCTATCTCGCATTATACTACAAATTTGCAAAGGACATTGAATGAACGAGATTGATATTATGGCATGCAAGGAAAGGTAAATCTTGAGAAACCAATAACATAGCTGCAAAGGGTTTCAAAGTTGTATTTTGAAAAATATTGTTATCATCAGCAAAACTAGGTATGTCTCAAATAATAAAAATTTTGTTAATCATTTTACGCATGTAAGTCTCAAGATAATGGTATTTCCCTTAATAACTAAAATGTTGATTATTCTGATGTAAATTTAACTAAATGGTGAATTGAATTTTTTTTATGAATTGTTAAAGATGACTAGTTAAATTTAACCCTAATTCACACACAAGGCACATATATCTAAAAAATTCAGAACACACTGGCGAAAATGAGTACTTCCAAAGCAAGGCCAAAAAATGAATTTAAATATTGTGCTTCACAAGTTGTACCAATTGGTGGGATAGCTAATGATACCCATTTCAGATGGTTCTCTGATGTTGAATTCCTCGCACATTCTTGACAAGAAAATGCCTCTCAATTTTACAAAGAATGCTATAGCAAGTGGATTACATTTAACAAAAGGGTTTCCACCAGCAATGGAGGCCCCTGAACTAGTTATGAAATGTTTAAACTACTATTGTTGAGAAGGAGGGAAGAATCTATAGAGATCTCTTTGAGAAATGAATTGCATATAAATTTGGGCTTCTCACATTTCCTCAAATGAACCCTATAGATGTAAAGATGAAGGCTAAAACCTATCTAACTGACAAAGAGTAGAACAAAATAATTATGAGTACCCAATGGTGTCAGGGGGAAATTACAATAGATACTAAGTCAATTCTTAAATCTATGTTCAACCTTGATGTTCAAGATGCTATAACTATGTTGAGCAGGATAGATGGATTGTGAGATGCTAGTAAGTTTTAATCATGCATGTTTGTAATCATAGCCAAATTAATGGAAGGCCTTGTGCAAATGCATTGGGGAGGTTTTATCAATGATAGATTACATGATCAAATAAAGATATTTCCAAAGTCAATATGTTTTCCTATGTTTTCATATCTATTCTTGCGCCTTAAGGGAAAATAAGAAAGGGTTGAATAGAGTCGGTACCCTGGGTAGAGAAGCAAGAAATAGTCTGATATATGCTAATTTACCCCAAACTACTATTCATGAATGCATGGAGCATTATCAAAGATTCAATGATGTGTTTTCCATGAAGATGGTAAGAATAATTGAAGGTGACAAAGCTAAAAGGTTGTCTCTAGAAGCACAAAGAAATATTAAATAGGTTGGAGGATGGTACATTCAACTTCCCACTTTCACCTACATCAAGGTGGAAGGGTTTGAAGGATATCCCTTCATGTTGCCCAAGTACCCTACAAATAAACTAGTACTATTGGAATTGGTAAGATAGATGAAGTAGTCTCATGCTCTTTACAACGTGACACATAAGAAAAGTTCTCTTAGATTTCCCATTGTAATGGGGAACTACAAATGCAATGTTGTTAAAGTAGGTGATTTGTGTGAGTAGGAGTTAAGGATGTACAAGCTGGAGTACTTCCTACTCCAAAGAATTAACTATGACCCAGAAGGGAATATTACCAAGTGGATAACCGGTAAGTGTGCTCATGTTTATCATTTAGAAGATTACTGGCTCAATTGTGATGATGAAAATAAAGTAAGAAAAATATTATATGAAAGGTTGACATTGCAATTGGTGTGGATTCTTAAGATCCATGAAATTACAGATCAATTGGAAGAAGATGATGGTGAAGTACTGAATCTAACTTATAATGAAACTAGGGTCTATGATGAACCTATTCTAGATCTAGATTATGAAAGAAGAGAAATAACATCTGTTGAGGAACTTTCTAAAAATAGTTTTAATGCAGACTCAACGATGGATAGATTATTTCTGTAAATCTTTGAGAAAAGTTGGGATAAGGCCCACATACTCATTTGATACAAAGAAGAAACAAAGAGAAGAAAATGAGGTTGAGCATGAGGAGCCTGCTAAGAAAAAGAAAAAAGTTGGTAAAGTAGCTACAACTGTACATATTGAAGAGAAAACCCCTAATACTTCAAGCCAAGGAGTTTCATTGAACCCAACTAGTCAACATAAAGAAATCAGACTAGGTAAGGTCTGAATAATAGTGAAGCCTAGAGTGGCATCTTCTTCCATGACAAAACCAAAGACTCATCCTATGACTAATGAAGAGGTGATAATGCTTGAGAATATTTGTACACATACAAGGTTTGCATCCCAGAGAGTTGCAACATTATTTACTTCTCCCCCTTTAGTCAATAGGGCTATAGTAAAATAGACATTGGGAAAGACTTTTGTGGTCCTAGATGAGAGTTTTGAGCTAGGTGAAGACCAAATCAAAGAAAAAATGGAGAAATTGGGTGCCATATGGGAATTATTAAAGGAAAATAAGTCTAAAGATAATCCCATGGTACAATCAGTGGTGGAAGAGATTCTAGATACATGGTTAATTCCTATGAATGTTAAAGAAGAAGAACTCAAAAGTGGAACACTCGCCCCAAAGGTGAGGACCACTAAAATTCTTGTTGAAATTGAAATAGGTGAGATTGTGGGAGAGATTCCCACTGATGATATTGTTATTGAAGACACAATTGATTCTCCACCTCTACTAGCGAATGATCAAAATGATGTTGAAAAACTGCAGGTTTCCAAAAACTCAAAAGAAGACCAAGTTGAAATTAAAGATAAAGAACCTTCACAAACCTTGGGTGATGGGGTAAGAGATGGAGAGAATCCTGATATGATAGGATATGGAGAAAGCGATGTCCTAGGGATTGATACTGAACACCAAGCTAGATAGTAAAATATAAGTCTTGAAAATGAAGAGACGGTGTTGAATCTCGATAATCTAGAATCCATGCCAGTGAATGTTGAAGATGTTCCAGTTTTAGAGGATTTGACGAATAAGGTTGAAAATGTAAGAGGAGAATTTCCTGAGCATATTGAAAACTAGGAACAAAAAAATGTTACATAGGTAGAATATAATGAAGATGCATCCAATTGGTTTATCAGAGAATTAGCTTCCCCATTGGAAGTGGAATTAGTACCTCTAGATCTCAAAATCTTAATGCAAGAAGTGGAGACTCCTAAGCCTAGGAGAAAAGATAAAATGAAACATGTCATGTAGAAAAATGAAAATGGAGGTAGAACACTTCATATAGCTACTCCGGTAGTGGATAAAATCAGACATGAAATAACACCTAAGGAGTATAGAGTAACAAGTATCAATGTTGGAAATTCATCTTGGATGCAAGAATTAGAAGAAATGAAGATGAACTTGGATACAACTATTTCCAAGGTGCAGAAAAGTAAACAAAAGAAAAGAGATTTGAAAGAACAAATTTCCAACCTAGATAATTTTATAAAATCATTAGCCAAATCTGGTCAGACACAGACTAAATTTCCTTAGAATCTAGTATTCATGCCACACGAGCAAGTGGATGCTATTGTAGTACTTCATGAAAAAATGAATGTATTTGAAGAATGGATCATGTATTGGGTAAGGAAAGGAGAATATCTCATCACAGATGCAGTTGGGAAGTATAAAGAGGAATACCGTTGGTTTGAAAAGTCCAAAATATTGAAAGGAGAATGCATACTTCACTAGGAGAAAATTGATGTTGAGAGGTGAACCTTAGAAGCTCTCATTAAGATAGATGTCCAATAATTGTTAAGAGAGAAGATAATCTTGGAACAAAAAGTTTCGATATGATAAAAATGGAAGAAATAATTAAATTGGAAAGGTGACACTTTGGTACAAGGTATAGAAGGATTTGAGAAAGTCACCGAGAGATGCAATAAATTGATTGATAGAGATCAAGATTTCATTGATATGCTAGCATGATAGGATTGTGATCCCTAGACAATAGGACAAGAGAGTAAGGAAGTAAAACCTTTTAAGGAATGGATTGAAAGAGTAAACCAAGACCCTGTTCAATCGCTAAACCGAGAATTCATTGATGAAATTATAATACATTGCAGAAATACTATGGTTAAGTATGAAATAGAGAAAATGCAGAGGAATGCAAACATCCTCCAGATATCAAAATATTATACCAAGATAAAGTATAGTTGGAAATTAATTCAAGGAATTTCAAAAGAATGTATGCATCGGGTATTAACTACTTTCTGAGAGTATCAATTGAAAAAATGTGGAGAAGGGCTCCCAAATCTGGAACTTGAGACATGACAATGAATCATTGAATATCATATACTAGAAGTATCACAAGGATATATTGTTGAAGATAATTTTTTAGGTTGTTCCCGGTCCCAGTGGTAGTTTCTTGTCTAGTATTCTAAGGGATACCAATGGCCTTCTTTTGTGTAGAGTGTTGCGTACCAAATCTTGGAGTTGAAGATTGCTACTACTGAAGAAGTCAAAGCTTTGAATTTTTCTAGAAGATTCCAATGACAACTACCACCTACCACATGCTATGTTTTGATTTGTTGTCTCTGATTCTCTTGATAGATTTTAAGTTCAAACTCTTTGGGCCTTGTTCTTATAAAAGGTTGTTCAATGCTTTACTTTTATTTTAAGTTCATAATTTGTGGATGTCATAAGAGAAAAAACTTCATTAAGTTTTGTTCTTTTTTCCTATTTTTTGAATCATTTTGGATTAAAAACTTGTATGCACATAGAACTTAATCAATATTGAAGCCAATTAGAAAGCTACCTCTCTCATTAGATCTTTTGTAGCTATTTTGTTCATTCAGCCAGACAAGACTATATGTTGTGTCGTTTAAGGGTGCATATAGAACCTACTCAATATCCAAACTAAACCCCCTTATTTAAAAGCTCGAATTGTTCAATGCCTAGCTGTGAAGCAATCTGGTGACATATAGAGCAGTTTTCTTTGATTTGATTAAATCTTGAGGTATGCATGGAGAATGCCCAAGAGCAATTTTACTTTTCAAGTATTTTTGATTCTTTATTTTAGATTAGATGTTAAATTTAGAAAATGTTCTAAAAAGGAGATGAATGAATGGAAATATTATTGCAAATATTTCATTCGCATAAAATTATTGAATTCTTAAAGCTAAATCTACTTAAGTGATAGAAAATTTGTTTGATATTCATGAAATATTATTGCAAATCTATTGATTTCATGAAGTTGTTTAATGATCAGATTGAAAATATTCTATTTGATACTTATGATTCCTAAAAAAACTAGAGAAACCATATACCCCTTGAGATTAACAACAATGTCACATCATACCCTAAAGGGAGTATAGGATGGTCAAGACCTAACTATTGGAGCCTTGGGATTAAGCTAAGTCAACATTTCCCTTTTTCCTCATACTTTTAGGTTGCCCTAGTTTAGTCTTTCAAGTAAAGATAGGTTCTTCATGTTTTTTTTGTGGGGATTTTATCTGCACTATTGTTGCAACTATCATGATCAACAAGAAATAGTGCTAGAAGGAGGGCCTCTTCATTGTTCTTTAGTTTTGTTAGGTTTGAAACTAGATTTACATAGAGTCACTAAATCCCAGTCTAGTGATCCTCGTGTGACTTTGGGTGAACTTAGTGGTCGAACGTCATCTAAACCTAAAAAGTTTGGAAGTGTAAGTGAAAATTCACAAAATCTAACTATTGTTATACCACCATTGCCTCCCATAGTAATGGATTTCTTTAACATAGAGTAACCAATCCAATTCATTGTATATAATGATCTTTCAACAAATCCTGACAAGTTATTTCCTAAATATTATCTTCAAAAGGATGTAGAAGAACACATCAATATCTTCAAGGATACATGTTTCAGAGCAAGGATACAACATGAGGATGTTGTATGTAGAATTTTCCCTTATACTTTAAGTGATGAAGTCTACCAATGGTATATCAACCTACCTCATAATTCAGCTAGATTTTGGCAAGATTTGGAAAATTAATTTTTGGCCAGATTTAGAACACTAGTTGATCCTACCTTGTTATATTATCAATTTTTTCAAATCAGGAGGTTCGATGGTGAACCTATAACTTCTTTTAATGACGAGTTTTAGAAGGCTTATTCTAGGCTACAAGTACCATATGTAGGGGATAATTTTTCTTCCATTGCAGTTTATTATATAGCAACAAATCCTTTAACTACTATGTTTGTGAAAAGGAAAAATCCTCCTACCATGCCAAAAGTTTATGTTGAAGCTATAAGTGTCAACTTAGAAATGAAACATCTCGAAAGTGAATTGTCAGTAAATGGCAGAAATGGATTGAATAATTATCCTACTTTGAATGTGGAGTCTTGTTAAATCATCTGATGAATCCTAGTTCTTTTTCATCAGTGGTCCAGAATGGGATGTTTCCTTAGAATACTTTCTTTCAACTAGGAAATAGTCAAGCTTTAGTCTCTCACCCTTTTCCATCTATCACAGAGTTGCATCCTAACAAAAAATCTTTCTTCTCACAGACTCAAGAAAGTAAAAATGTCAAAATTCCAGATGACAACGAAGAAATTAGAGAAATCACAACTCAACTCAAAAGGTTAATCATAGAGGTTACACAATTAAGATATCATAAATTCTATTCTCATAATAACAATCACAGTTCCCAAAGTCAAGTGTACAATGCTCCCAAACCACCCAGACCTTGGAACACATGACTGAATAATGGAGGAATATCCAAACCTTTAGATAACATTAATCCCTCTAATGATAGATCCACGTCAAAGGTGAATTTAGCTGACCTTGTGATGAATAACTATTGTAGAATTCATAACACAAATGTTCATTTTGAAGTGGACTTTCCACAATTTAAAACTGTGATAGGTCGAATGTAAGTGTTAGAAAATGAGCAGCAAACTAAAGGAGTGCAAATAAACACCAAAACAACCTACACCTCAAGATTAGCCTAAGTTGGAATCAACACAAGATAAAAAGCAACAAATGGAACTTTATACCTTGTGTCGAATCGATCCTTTGGTTGGCCCTTCAATCTTTGATGTGTATGCTCCTTGGATGGCACAAGATGCAAGCTAAATGATGTTGTGAGGATGAGTGCAAGTGGATGAAAACATGAAAATGGCTAAGTGAGAAATAAAATTGCAAGAGTTTGGCTAGCAAAATGATCTCCTAAAATGAGAGAAAAGAGGGGGTATTTATAGGAATTTTGAGAATTCCTAGAAAAGATGGATGGCCAAGATTGAGCCACCAATGATCAAGATGTAGGGCGAAGGTGAGTTGAGAACTCACAAGCCCTCACATCTTGACATGTGGCATGTGATATAGCCCTAAAAGGTGAAGTGGACATGAGGTGGAAGGATAGTACATGACATGGAAGGGGGGTACAAAGTACCTTGGGATTGGACAAGATCTCCTCATAAAGGAGGTCCTTGTCCCTATGTGGGTGGGAGGACATGTGGGGAATTAAAAATTCCTCAAATATCCTTATGGGGAGAGGGAAAATAATTTTAAATTCCAAAGGGTGCATTGGGGGATTAAATGTGAATTAAAAATTCACATAGGGAAGGGAGATGCCTTGTCAAAAAAAGAAAAGCATTTAATAGGGTTGACTCAATTAAGTGATTAGGATTGTGCAAGTACTTGATTAGACTGATTAATGAAGATTAGAAGAGAGTTAGATTCCACATGTGACTTGATGTGACAAGTCAAAGATCACATGGGGAAGAGTAATGAAGGATTAGAGGAGGGTTAGGTGGCTAAGAGAGATTAGAGGCCAACTTGCAAAAGTTGGAGGATGTGACACATCCTAATCAAGGATTAGGCATGTGCACATCCTAATGATGGGATTAGAAGAAGGATTGAGATTAGATAATAAAAGATGGAGAATGTGACATAAAGGGGATTAAATAAATAACATATTTATTTAATTCACTTGATGAAAGGAGGATTAAAGAGATAAGGTATTATTGATTAAATACTTTAGGGATTTGGCAGAATTAAAGATATTAATTAAATAATAGCAGTATTACTTAATTAACGAAAATAAGACAAAAGGGGATGAATTTGGATAAATTAAGTGTCCAAATTTAGATGTCCACATTTTTCCCCTCTTTGAGATGGTGTTACGAAGTAGCATCATTTAAAAGATCATTAAAACATAGAACCTAGAAGAAGATGGTTAGATTGGGAAAGATGCCCCAGTCATTCCTTTGAATGATTAGGAAGGGAAAAAGATGATGAAAATTAGGGATGAAGGATGCCCCCTCGAGAGGACATGTGGGTTCAAGAGAACACAGGTGGGCTCTCGAAATGGATGAGATGATGCAAGGGGTGTTGAAGAAGATGATGCAATGTGATGGAAGATTGGGAGGGGAGTGTGATGAAGGATGAAGAGGAAATGAAATCCAAATGCAATTTGCCATCATCAGAGCACTGATTTTTGCTATAGCATAAGACACAAGACGCCAAGGTATGAAGAACCAAGGTGGATTAGTGTCTAATGCATAAAACAAACATAACAAACAAGAAGGCTATCCCAACACCCCAAAGTCATGATGACTTTGGTCGGGCTAGGTATTGGGATAAGCACAAGCACACAAGGATGCCCCAGCGTAACACAAGACCTCAAGGATCTTGGTGGGTACTACGTGGGACAACCGAGAGGACAAAGAAAAGATCAAGATACACCCCTATGTTGACTAGTCAAAGCACACCATGATATGATGGATCAAGGCGACCATGACAAGTGATGATAGGGAGCTCAAATGATAAACAAAAGCCAAAAGCATCAAAAGATCTCAATCAATTTCAAACGTCCTTTGCCATAGGATCAGGGGGATGGATGGGATTGATGAGGTCTGTTAGGAAGGATGCATCCTTTTGAGACCGATGATGGATACTAGACTAAAAGATCAATATGACGCAGGGTATTCAGAACCGATTGGATCTGATGATACAAGTGGATCTTGTTTGTTAAGATCCAGCTAGATAAGGGTATAGCTTGATGACGCGACACGAGACATGACACAAGATAGGAGACCTCGATGGATGATAAAGACGGGACAGACACATAGGAACAAGATAAGAAGATTGATGATAGATGATAAAGGATAAGATGGACAAAGTAGAAAGATTGATGATAGGTGATAAAGGGACAAAGTGGACAATGAAGATCGATGATGGAACCTCGGGGGCAGATCAAATGATCGACCTTGCCTACGTGAAAGCTCAGGGGCAACGTAGTTCAATAAAAGGCCAAAGAAAAGTGATGGATGAAAGATGATGGGATAACCCTGATGAAGGGGATAAAATGATTGGACTAACACGATAGGACAAGATAGACTTATTGGATTAGATAGGATGATGGTGATCAGGAAGTGCAGGGATGGGATAGTTATCGAGAGATGAATTAGGAGGATGATAGGATGGATAGATGACTGATTCTTGGAACAAGAAGGTGAAGGTTTGGAATAGATGGAAGATTACTCAGAAGGAGTAAATGATTGATCAAGATTATTGAATGAGAGTTTGAAATGATAGAAGGAGGTTTGATGAATGTTGGAGATGATAAGAGGCTTGAGGAATTTTTGAGATGATAGATGAAGGCTCGAAATAGATGAATGGTTACACGGAATGAGTGAATGAATTTATTAGAATGGATGAATAGGAAAAAGTTGAAGAAGATGGAGGGATCTGAAGACTTTGTTTGATATCCAAAGATCTTGACTGCAGATGGATTAAAGCCCAGATTAGGGTTTCGGTTAAGCTTAGATTGGGATTAGATAAAAGCTCATATCCGGGTTGGAGTGAAGATGAGAATTATTGGAGGATGTGATGGGATTGATTATACACCCAGTTCTGGAGTTTAAGGGATGGAAGGTGTTGACAATCAGATTTTGCCAAATTTGGCAATTTTCAAAAATTGTCAAATTTTGCCATTTTAGGAAATCTCACGGATATACTTTCGAGAGTCCAATTTTTTTTTAAGAAATACCCAATATTGAGATAGGATGAATTGCAAACTAACATCCCAAATGCGAGATATGCATTTCGAGTGATGAGTGAAAACAATGTTTTAAAATTCTGGAAAAAAAACACCAAATTGGGATTTTGAGGGCCAAGATGAAAGTTTGAGGCCTCGAAAATGGGGCAAAATAGGTTCCAACTGCTTTCTATGAGACCACTTGGGAATCCACTTGTTATCTCCTAATGCAACCACCTGTCAAATTTCAGCTCAAACAGACACCCGAGTCAAAAGTTATGGCCTCTGGAAGTTTCGGTGTAAAAATCAAAACCCTCAAAAATATGGTTTTTCAATAAATTTTGAAAATTTCAACACATGGGTTTTGATGGCAGGGGGAAATTAGAAAATGGGTCGGAGGCGGATTTTTTAATAGTTTTTGTATTTTTGCACCAGGGGGGACATTGGGCGGCCGCCACGTGGACTGGTCCGCCACCGCGGGGGCAGACAGGTTCTCCATCGCGGGCAGACAGGTCCTCCATTGCGGGCAGACGAGTCTACCGCCGCAAGGGTGGACGGGTCCGCCGCCGCCGCAGGTGGACAGGTCCGCCACCGCGGGGGCAGGACCGCCGACCGGGCAGGACTGTCGGGGGGGTGAAGGATGAAGGATGAAAAGAGGGGATTGGCTAGGTAGATGGATAGATGTTAGGATGGATGGAGAATGATAAGGGGGAAGGTTTGGATGCATAAGAAGACAAGGACGGGAAGACACAAGGGATTGGTAGGAGGACAAAGATGGGGATATGAAAGGGAGTGTTTTGATGGATGGATAGGAGGATGAGGATGGGGATGGGGAGAAACCTATAACCAGAGGCCAATGACAAGGGATGATGAAATGGGATGGAGATAGAGAGAAATGAAGTAGGGAGATAGGGATGGGGGATGAAAGGGATGGGGGATAGAGGTAGGGATGGATAGGAAGATAAGGATGGGGAGATGGCAAGGATGTGATTGGACAGGATGAATGATGTCTCCAAGGACTGTATCACAAAGGAAGATAGATTCCCCCACTCTAGATATGTCATGTGCGGGGAGGAATGAAGGATGGACGACAAGTGGATGGGAAGATAAAAGAGTGAGATGAATGAAGATAGGATGCATGGATAAGGAAGGGAGATGGAAGGCGAATGATAGTTGAGATAGTGTGCGGGTGAGGGGAATGTATGCTAAGAGGTGTCCAAAGCATGCTTATATGTTTTCCCCTATCTTTATCAAGATCACAAGGAGGATGGAAGGATTGGGATAAATAAGATATGCCAAACATGATGTGTAAGCTCGATAGGGTGGAGGGGATGGACGAAAATGATGTATAGCAAGAAGATGGGTGCATAGCCGAAAGCGTAGTAGGAAGCATAGCGGATGGAGGGAATGCATATCAAGAAGCTGCCCCCAAGTGCAGATAGGGATTTACGCATGATGTCTGTTTGCTAGGTTTTCATCATGGTACTTATCCAAGGCGCTTGGTTGCCAAGTTTTCACCATTGGACATATTATTTCTCTTTACTATTTTATTTTTTTGATTTTTTGATTTTTTTTTTACTTTTTTGGATTTTTTGATTTTTTTTTACTTTTTTACTTTTTTGATTTTTTCAACTTTTTTGGATTTTTGGACTTTTGCCTAGCATGCAAAAGGAGATGGATAAGGATAGGGAGGTGAATAAGTGGATTTAGAAGACATGCGATAAGGATATGGATGAAGGACTCAAGCATCAAGTTCTATATTAGGCATTAAGAGGTCATGTTCGAACCGATGGTTGGATGTTGGTACAACCTTAGGATAAATGGATTATGCTAGAGGATGAATGAGAGGGATTTGATGGGGAAGATACGGGGGATAATGGGTGGGATGTTGGAAATGGTATGGATAGAATGATGGGGTGGATACGTGATGGGGAGATGAGTTCAGGACCAACATTGGCACATGTGGTGGTGGATGTGAAAAGATAAAAGGATTAATGGATGGAGAATGTGGGGATAATGGAGGAGATGGAATAGTGAATTTCGGGACATAGGGACCCAAAACAACTTAGGAGATGAAAGGTGGGTATGATTAGCTTTTGGATTAGCAACTTTGGATGTTCTTACAGATTTTTCATTTGATGGCATTGCATCTTTTTTCTTTGGGATCCACATGGTTTTGATTTTTGCTTTAGCGGGCCGTGGCTGATGGGTTTGATTTGGATTGTGGATTTGATTTTTCTTTTCTTCAACATGTCGTATAGAGGGGACATGGGGAGCTTTAAATTCATGTGGATGTTTGGATTTATGCATTTTTATGTTAGCATCCAAAGTGCATTTATTAGCAATGGGATGGGTGTGAGGGGATGGACGATGTGGAGCAATGGAGGTAGGAGTATGGGGATTACGTGTAGATGGGGGATGTTTAGGTATGTGCCTTTGTTGATCCTGATTATGGGATATGCGAGAGGGATGTTTATGATGGATGACATGGATAGGCATTGGATGGGTGAAAGGATGAGATGGAGGAGGTGATCTTGGGATATACGGACCCAAGATGGATAGAGTAGATGAAGGACGGGAGATGGTGGATGGAGGGATGTAAGGACCCAAAATGGATGGAGTAGATGAAGGAGGAATATGGACGTTGTTTTGAGGTGATACAATAGAGGAGGAGGGATGGCAGCATATGATTTGTTGGAGCGATGGGAAGAGCCGACATTTCTTTTGGAAAAGGCTCGTTGAGGACGTCTAGAGGTTGTACCAACGGTTTAGATTGTGAGTCTTGGGGAATAGATCCAAGACCTTGCATGCAGATTTGTTCTTTGAATTGGATGGGCTCTAAAATACCTTGCTCGTGAAGGCCTAGACCTTTTCCTTGATAGTTCATGTTCTTGAGCATTCGATCCATGATAGGATTTTTGTTATTCTGAAAACATGATGCGAGTCCATTATTAGGTAGGGGATGATGGGTGATATATACACTGTGTTTTTACTTCTACAAGGCGGCCACCATTGAAGAATATGAGAGTACCAAGGGGATATGCAAGCGGTGTGGGGATAGCATTTTTAGATGATGATGGGGGATCCTGAGAAGGAGATGATGGGATAGCAGCATTTGGATGGGTTGTATCTAGAGAGGGAGTAGGGGATATGATAGGATCTGATTTTGTGGTAGCAGGCTCATGCAATGGAGACGGAGGTGGAGCAGTAGAATCTTGAATCTCAAGATCACAGGATGGAATGGATGGGGGACTGTGATCTTGCGGTAGACTAGATGGGATGGTAGGATCTTGATCTAGAGGAGGGGATATGTTGGCATGCTTTGGGTCAGGCTCTTGGCATGACTCATCGTGTGCGGGAGGCATGATAATGGAGTCATGGGGGGACTCTTCAAGTGGGGAAGATGGAAGGATGGAGGATTCAAGATATTCCTGGGAATGGATACTAGGAGTGGAAGAAGTGGATTGGATTTGGGTGTCGTTGATAGGGACGACTCTCAAAGTAGGGGGTGGGTGTTCAATGGATTTGGTAGATGTGATGGAAGGAGATGGGAACTCAATAAATTTAGAGGATGTGATGGTAGGAGATGGGGACTCAGTGGATTCAGAGGATGTGATGGTATCATCAATGATAGGTGCTGGATGGAGAAGGGTCTCGTCACTAATGACCATGGATGATGGGTTGGGATGGCATGGTTCCACGACTACAATGTGTGGAGTGGGAGATGTCTTCTTTGTTATAAGTCCTTGGAGAACTTCTAAAATGAGAGACTTGAATACTCTAGGATGAGATGGTGTGGTAGGAGTGGATGAAGGTTTATGGATTAGTGGGGGATTAGGACCAGGGATTGGTGGGCTAGGATTAGATAGGGGAATGGGATTGGATGTAGGACTGGGAATAGATAGGGGATTAGGTGAAGGGTTAAGATAGGGGTATTGGCATGGTGAATTAGGACACAAGGAGGTGGGTGGTGGATTGTAGTAAAGGTATGGGGATGGTGGATGAGGATGGGAAGATTGAGGTGGCAGATTAATATAGGGAGATGCAGATGTTGGATTAGGGTAAGTTGGTGGGTGTGTTTGACTAGGATAGGAAGATGTGAATGTAGGATTAGGCTGAGCGGATTGGTATGGGAGATTAGGGTAGTGGGTACATGTGGATGGAGGATTGAAATAAGAGGATGTGGATGGGGGATCAAGATAGGGGTATTGTGATGGAAAACTAGGATAAGGGGATGACGTAGATGAAGGATATGATGGATATGATGGACATCCCTTGTCAAAGGTAGCATAAGGAGTGTGATTAGGCATAGATGAAGACATGATGGGATAACTTAATGGGGTGATTGGATTTTGGAATGTGGGTGGAGAAAGCTTACTAGCAATGATAGTTTCAAGGTGATCTATGACGTATACCTCTTGATCAACAAGACTTTCATTATCATCGTTGACGTAATTAGGGTTTCCCTTGACCACTATTGATGGAGGATAAGAATTCATGATGATGAAAGGATAAAGATGATGGATAAAGATTTTGGATGGAAATGGACAAAAGCCCAAATTGGGATTTAGAACAAGCTCAGATTAGGATGATTGGATGATGATTGGATTGGATTATCAAAGGATGATTACGACACCAAATCTACTCTGAGATGGAAGTAGATTGATTGGGTCGAAGGTGATTGGATAGGGATGCGATTGGATTGGATTGGATAAGATTGATCGATTGAAAAATTGGATGATGGATTGGATAGGATGACGAAAGGGACTGTAAACCCCGTCCAAAGATTACCCTAGGTGATGTAGGCTATTGATTGATCAGATTAAAGGATGAATGGATGATTGCGGCACCAAATCCACTTTGAGATTGGAAATGGATTGATTGGGCCGACGATGATGATTAATTTAGGATGGATGACAATCCTAAGAGGATGTTAATGATGACGATCAGATCAGACACTTCGGTCAATTTGGATAATAACTCGAGACGAATTTCAGGGGATTTGGATGATTTGATTGGAGGAACGAATGATAAAAATGGATGAATGAATACTCAAAATGAGCAAATGGTTGGTCGAGATGGATGAACAATTACTCGGAATGAGTAAACGAATGATCAGAACAATAGAACGAGGGTTCAAAATGATGAAAGGAGTTATGAAATGTATGAATGTTTACTCATAACAAGTAAACGGATGATCGGAATGACAGAACGAGAGTTCGGAATGATGAAAGGATGTGTTGAATGGATGAATGTTTACTAGGAACGAGTAAACGGATGATTAGAATGATAGAACCAAAGTTCTAAATGATGAGAGGATGTGTTGAATGGATGAATGTTTACTCGGAACGAGTAAACAGATGATCAAAATGATAGAACCAGAGTTCCAAATGATGAAAGGATGTGTGATATAGATGAATGTTTACTCGGAACGAGTAAATGAATGATCAGAACGATAGAACCAGAGTTCTGAATGATGAAAGGATGTGTGATATAGATGAATTTTTACTCGGAATGAGTAAACGGATGATCAGAATGATAGAACTAGAGTTCTGAATGATGAGAGGATGTGTTGAATGGATGAATGTTTACTCAGAACGAGTAAAAAAATGATCAGAATGATAGAACCAGAGTTCCAAATGATGAAAGGATGTGTTAAATGGATGAGAGTTTACTCGGAATGAGTAAACAGAGAGAATGGTAGGGTATACCCCCCTCAAGGAGGCAAATGGTGAAGAAAAAGGTGCCCTAGCCAACTTCTCAAAAGTATGAAGTGGTATATATCATCAGAAAGAGCACGAAAAATGAGAAGAATTGCCTTTGAACAGAGTCAATCGGATAAACAATGTGGAAATGGTGACCCTGGGAAGAAAGAGTAGAAGGACAGGTCCGCCACTCTGTAAGGATAGGTCTGCCATAGCAAGATAGGTCCACCACAGTAGGACAAGTCCGCCACCGGAAGGATAGGTCCGCCACCAGAGGGACACATCCGCCGCCGGAAGGTCAGGTCCGCCACCGGAAGGACAGGTTTGCCATCGGAAGGATAGGTCCGCCACCAGAGAAAAAGTTGCTTAAAAGTATGAAGTGTTATATATCATTGGAAAGAGCACAAAAAACTGAGAAGAACTATTTTTGAACGGAGTCAATCAGATAAACAGTGTGGAAATGGCAGCCCTGGGAAGAAAGAGCAGAAGGATAGGTCCGCCAAAGCATAAGGACAGGTCCGCCATCGGAGAAAAAGTTGCTCAAAAGTATGAAGTGTTATATGTCGTTGGAAAGAGCACGAAAAACTAAGAACTATTTTTGAATAGAGTCAATCGGATAAACGATGTGGAAATGGCGGCCCCGGGAAGAAAGAGTAGAAGGACAGGTCCGCCAAAGCATAAGGATAGGTCCACCAAAGGATAAGTTTAAGCTTAATTTTTTTGATGGATGGGTAAGGCAAAGGACCCAAAATATAGCATACATGAAAAGAATATGGCCAAATTGATAATGACTGGTTTTGCACAAGAAATACAATTTAAACAACACAACCCTAAGATTAGTAGAAACGGGTATGGCCAACAAAGTTTTCTACTCTAGGATGAACATGGTTGCTAAGGAGTCCTTGATATACACCTGGTACGTGAGGCCCAAACCGTGAACACCAACCCATTACAAGCATGAGTCGGGAACCTTAGCGAGATACTAAAGGCTCAGACCAACTCTTCACGTCATCCCGACGCTTCGCCAATTACAACGTGGTTGGATTGAGGTACAAATTTCGCTCTCTCCCCTTTATATACCCCGCCAGTACGCGTGGTTGGAATTGTCCCTTGGGGTGATGAAATCCCCAAGCAGGTCCCACTAAGAAAATGAAAAATGGGGTGACTCAAAAGACTTGGAAAGCTACGATTTCTCGTCACCCAGGATCGCCAAATGGCGCAAGGGGATTGGATACGTCAAATAGCTTTCCACAAATATGCCAAACAAGGTTTGTTGACCCCTCTAGTTAAACTATGTGCCTAATTTACTAAAGGACAATTGGTAAAAACTTGAAATTTCACCTTCGGGAGGTCAGGTCCGCCAAAGCAGGACAGGTCCGCCACTCTTTAAGGACAAGTCCGCCACAACATAAGGACAGGTCTGCCACTGCATGAGGACAGGTCCGCCACAGCATCAAGACAGGTATGCCACTCTGTAAGGATAGGTTCGCTACTCCATCAGGACAGGTCCGCCACAACATCAGGACAGGTCTGCCACTGCATCAGGACAGGTCCGCCACTGCATCAGGACAGGTCCGCCACAGCAGGACAGGTCCACCACCGAAGGGACAGGTCCGCCACCGGAGGGACAGGTCTGCCACTCTGTAAGGACAGGTCTGCCACTCTGTAACCCGGACTTGCAAAAATGCAAAAAATAGCAAATGTGAAAGAAAAAGACCCGTTTGTGGGTCCCATCGGGCATGCCAGAAATGTGATAGGTTGAATGTAAGCATTAGAAAATGAGCAGCAAACTAAAGGAGTGCAAATAAACACCAAAACAACCTACACCTCAAGATTAGCCTAAGTTGGAATCAACACAAGATAAAAAGCAACAAATGGAACTTTATACCTTGTGTCGAATCGATCCTTTGGTTGGTCCTTCGGTCTTTGATGTGTATGCTCCTTGGATGGCACAAGATGCAAGCTAAATGATGTTGTGAGGATGAGTGCAAGTGGATGAAAACATGAAAATGGCTAAGTGAGAAATAAAATTGCAAGAGTTTGGCTAGCAAAATGATCTCCTAAAATGAGAGAAAAGAGGGGGTATTTATAGGAATTTTGAGAATTCCTAGAAAAGATGGATGGCCAAGATTGAGCCACCAATGATCAAGATGTAGGGCGAAGGTGAGTTGAGAACTCACAAGCCCTCACATCTTGACATGTAGCATGTGATATAGCCCTAAAAGGTGAAGTGGACATGAGGTGGAAGGATAGTACATGACATGGAAGGGGGGTACAAAGTACTTTGGGATTGGACAAGATCTCCTCATAAAGGAGGTCCTTGTCCCTATGTGGGTGAGAGGACATGTGGGGAATTAAAAATTCCTCAAATATCCTTATGGGGAGAGGGGAAAGAATTTTAAATTCCAAAGGGTGCATTGGGGGATTAAATGTGAATTAAAAATTCACATAGGGAAGGGAGATGCCTTGTCAAAAAAAGAAAATCATTTAATAGGGTTGACTCAATTAAGTGATTAGGATTGTGCAAGTACTTGATTAGATTGATTAATGAAGATTAGAAGAGAGTTAGATTCCACATGTGACTTGATGTGACAATTCAAAGATCACATGGGGAAGAGTAATGAAGGATTAGAGGAGGGTTAGGTGGCTAAGAGAGATTAGAGGCCAACTTGCAAAAGTTGGAGGATGTGACACATCCTAATCAAGGATTAGGCATGTGCACATCCTAATGATGGGATTAGAAGAAGGATTAAGATTAGATAATAAAAGATGGAGAATGTGACATAAAGGGGATTAAATAAATAACATATTTATTTAATTCACTTGATGAAAGGAGGATTAAAGAGATAAGGTATTATTGATTAAATACCTTAGGGATTTGGCAGAATTAAAGATATTAATTAAATAATAGCAGTATTACTTAATTAACGAAAATAAGACGAAAGGGGATGAATTTGGATAAATTAAGTGTCCAAATTTAGATGTCCACAAAAACCACTTTGGATATTTTCCTATTGCTACACACTACAATGAACAGTATGACTCTCATACTCCTAAGGGAAATAAATTAGTTCTAGTAGGATATGATTTTTCTTTGGTCCTTGAAAGTTATGAATGTGTTGAGTCACCTATTATTGTCAGGAGTCATACTCATGAATATAAAGGAGATAATTCAACCATGACTTTAGAAACTTATACGTTTCCTTATCAAGATGAAAATTAACCTTAGGATGAAGCTGATGAAATTCATGCTTTTCAACAATATCAGAAAGGGTGTAGCTATAACCTGAGAAGTAACACAAATGGTGGAAATAAATTTGACAAGTTGTTGACCACATCAATTCTACCCAATAAATTTAACACTTCACCAGATGATTAATCAAGTAATACTCCAAGGTTACCTAAGGTGACCTCTCAATATAATTCATCAAATGTTTTACGAAGTGAAAAGGTAGATTTTGCTGATCAAAATAAATTGACTAATTATTTAGTGAAAGAGATCAAAAAGGTAAAAATCAACCTTTCTTTATTAGAATTTCTCAAAACACTTGTAATCAGGTAATTTTTCTTGAATACCTTAGAAGATCTTCCAAAAGAATTTTTTTTTAGAGAATTTGAGGTGAAAGATAACCTCATTAATGTAAAAGACAAAAACATTGTTCCCATGGTGGAAGCAAAAGTAGCCCTTTATAAAGGAAAAATAGAATCCCTGCCATTCTTGCTCACACTGAGGATATTTGGTAAAAATCTTCATAATTATTTAGTAGACTCTGGAGCATCTACTAATGTGATGCATTTGTCCATATGTCAAACTCTAGGGCTAACTCCATCGAGTTCTCTAAAGAAAGTTACTCAACTTGACAAAACTAAAGTAAATATAGTATGGAGTTAACCAATATTCATATGCAACTAGCGTCGGTTCCCAGGATTCAATATTATATAGATATTTAGGTTGTTGAGATACCTGATATTTACGGTATGCTATTGAGTAAGGATTGGTCGAAGAATTTGAATGGATAGATGGCAACAAATTTCTCACATATGTGGTTGCCATGGAAAGGAGTTCCTAATCAAATCAAAATTGAGAGAGAACCATGTATGAAATACATTATCATTGATTACGATTAGATAAATGAAATTGTATTCATAGATCTAGAACCAAGGGTTTATAAAATTTGAAGATTAGAAGTTAAAATAGAAGAAGTATTCATGTGCAACGTTGAAGAGCATAATCAAATAACTCCTAGAACCGATGTATCAATCGAATCAGATTATGATTCTTCTAAAGAAGAAAATAGTCATTATGAAAATTTTTGGAGAACATTGTTAGTGAAGCTTGAAAGAGTGGGAAAATTAAAGATTCGGTGAAAATTTCTTTGTTGTAGGATTGGTGCAGACTACACAATTCTACACATTCAAAAGAAAGTTGCATGATGTGCTTGGAAATCATTCACAAAATTGAAAGCCAACATACTAAGATCAAAAGGTTTGAACCAAAAATACATGGAGATAAAGTGTAGGTTACACAAACCTAAAATGTTAATTCAAAAAATCGTAAGAGTGATAAGTTTGCAGCTACTGATGATCAAGCTTGGATCCTTAGGTTTGATGGATCTAAATTGAAATAAGGAATTGGAATTGGATTCGAGCTCATTAGTCCGCAAGGTAAGTATTTTCTTGCTGCTTACTGATTGCAATTTCAATGTACTAACAATGTGGCAGAATATGAAGCCCTTATTCATGGTTTGATGCTCACAATCAAGAAGAAAGTCAAGATTGTTAAGGTGTTTGGTCATTCCAAGTTGGTAGTCTTACAAGTTCAAAAGCAATACATTTTTCATTACAAGCGATTATCTAGTTACCAACACAAAGACTGGGATTTAATAGAAGACTTTGATGCTTTCAACATTACTCACATTCCACAAAGATTTAATCAAAGCATCGATGCTTTAGCTACTGTTGCTAGTGCTCTAGAACCTTTAGATGCTTCAAATTTGAGAATATTTATAGTTGAGTTGGTGCAGCTACCTTTGGTTCCTGATAATGTTACAAATTTGTAGGTGTTCGAAGATGATCAAAACATATTGGAATTTATTACTAACTCTGGTATCTTTGAAGCACAAATATTCGAAGAAATAGATTGCCCCAATGGTGAAATTCAAGATGAATAATTAGCTCAAGCTAAAGACAATAGTATTCTAAAAGGGATAATTGAGTTAGAGAGACTATTTGATGTAGATTAGTTATTCCAACAGAAATACCTACCCTAGAGTGATGGAGGGTAGTCTAAATTGTATAATTTGCATACTAAAGAAGATCCTAAGAACATGCTTATAAGAAAGGTGTGTACTAAAGAAGAAATAAGGAATATCACTCAAGCACTCAAAGATTATTGGAAGGTTATAGCATGGACATACAAAGACTTGAAAACCTATGATACTTCCATCATTACTCATACAATCTCGTTAAAGCCTGATGTAGAGCCTTTCTGATAGAAGTAGTGACCCATAAATGCACTCTTAGAACCTGTGATCCAAAAAGGAATTCCAAAAGCTTCTCTCATCGTAAATAATATTTCCTATTAGACATTCTACTTGGGTGAAAAATTTAGTGCCTGTCAGGAAGAAGAATGGAGACATATGGATATGTGTAGATTTCTGGAATCTTAACAAGGCTTCTAAAAAAGATAATTATCCACTATCTTCACTAGAAGAAGTGTTACAGATTATCAATGGTCCATAGATGATGTCCTTCTTGGATGGATTCTCTTGATATTATCAAGTAATGGTAGCGAAGGAAGATTGGATGAAGACAACATTCACCACAAAGCAGGGAACTTTCACTTATAGAAGGATGCCATTTAGATTGATAAATGTTGGAGCTACATTCTAGAGAGCTATGGATTATGCTTTTTGAGATTTTATAGGAAAATGTATTATCATCTACATGGATGAAATCAAATTATTTTCAAAGTACAGAGGAGATCATGTTCGAGATCTCAGAGCAATATTGCAAAAGTGTGAAACTTATGGAATTTTGTTGAATCCTAAGAAATGTATTTTCGGGGTGATTGAAGGTAAATTGTTGAGACACATTATTTATGAAAGAGGTATTTCAATAGACCCATATAGAGTGAGTGCATTTCTTAGGTTGCAACCCCTATGAAGTAAAAAAGAATCAAAATCATATTTTGGTAAGATCAATTTCGTCTAAAAATTTATCACTAAATTTGCCAAGATAATAAAATCACTCAATAATATGTTGAAGAAAGATGTAAAAATCAAGTGGAAAAATGAAGCTAAGCTTTCCTTCGAGAATATGAAAGCTGCAATTATGAAAGCATTGGTGTTGGTAAGTTTAGATTATGTTAAACCTTTTTATATTTAATCTTTTGCTTCTGATCATACTTGTGCAGCGGTACTAACACAAAGGAGTGAGAACAAATAGGGAAAGCCGATTTATTTTATGACTGAGCCCTTTAAAGAAGTAGAGCTAATATACAAAGATGTCAAGAAACACACCTTTGCCTTGGTTAAAGTGGTCCAAAAATTCAAGCATTACATTCTCAGGAGTATAATCAAGGCAATTGTCCCAAATGTTGTAGTAAAAATTTTGCTAGCATAGAGCAAGCTCGGGGAAAAGAGAGCTAAATGGGTTACAATTTTGCAAGAGTTTGATTTACAAATTATACCCATGAAGCTGGTTCAGGGACAAGCCTTGGTAAAATCTATTGCTGAGATTTATCCAAAAATCTCTAGCCAATAGTATACTCTGGATGTAAAAGACCAAGAAGACTGGTATTCATATATATGGCATTATTTAGGTAGGCATACTTTCCCTGATCATATGCAAAGAAATGAAGGAAGATCCCTCAAGATAAAAATCTCAAAGTTATATGATTAAAGGAGGAGCTCTATTTAAAAGAAATCAAGAAGGAATTTATCTAAGATGTTTGAATAAGATGGAAGCAAATGAAGTGTTGTGGGAATCACACGATAAGTTTGGAACAACTCACGAAGCATCTTTAGCTACTGCATGTACCTCATCCTGAGAGTTGGTTATTACTGGTTAATGATTTTTAAGGACACATATGAACATGTGAAACATTGTTACACATGTCAAACTATGGAAAATAAAGGAAGATTTAATGCTCAACCATTACAGCCAATGATGGAGATGCACCCTTTTTCACAATGGGGACTAGATTTTAATGGTACCATCAATCCTCCATCATCCGCAGGTCACAAGTTTGTACTGACTGCAACAAATCATTGCACTAGATGGATTGAAGCATGTCCTAGCAAACAATGCACCATAGTGGTGGCAATCAAATTTTTGGAGGAAAATGTTATTACCAAGTTTGGAGTACCGTATGCACTGGTATGTGATAATGACCCTGCTTTTTCCTCATAAATTTTTTCTAATTGGGAATTTGAATACAATATAATGTTGAAATTCTCAACTAACTATTATTCGCAAGGAAATGGGTTAGCAAAATCATCAAACAAAAAATTGTTGGATATAATTAAGAAATTGGTTGAAAAGAATCCTAGAGAATGGCATTCTTTGTTGAAATTCACCCTTTGGGTAGATTGTACTAGGATGAAATTTGCACTGGGGAATTATCCATGCCACCTAGTTTATGGGGTAGACCCTATATTGCCAATAAATTTGAAAATCCCTACTTGGAATTTTTTTCAAGAGTACATTGGATTAGATGATCAGATTGAAGCTTGATTGTTACAATTAATGCCCTTAGATGAAAAGTGCACCCGAGCTATAGATCATTTTGCTAGGCACCAATAAGTGGTAAAGTGATGGTTTGACAAAAGGGATAGATTAAAAACTTTTAGAATATTCATTTTACTCTTGTATTGGGACAAAGCCCATGAGTGTAAATGTGAGCATGGTAAGTTTGCAAGCTATGGATAGGTCCTTACCAAGTTTCTAAACTTTTAGGTGATAGTACTTATAAACTTAAGACTTTGATTGGAGAAGATGTCCCATAGACTGTCAATGAGAAATTCCTAAAACATTACTTCTAGGCTTAGTGTTAGTTGCTAGTTCATGGGCTATTTCTATAAATAGTTTTTTGAAAATGGTTTTTTATTGTAAATAGTTTGTAAATAGCTTTTTTGTCATTTTTTGTAAATAGTCGTTTGTTGCTTTATTTTGCTTGATTTTTGGGGTTTGCATCATCAGGTTATACGACAGTTGGCAACCTTTGAAGGTGAACAAAATAATAGAACTTCAATTCTAAAAATTTGATCTATGCTTTGACCGGAAGTAGTCCTTTAATTATAGATGATTAGGGAATTGTTTGGTTCATTTTACTCTAGTTCACATAAATCATTCAGTTGGTGTTGAGTTGCAAATGCCCATATCTTAAATCATTCTACCAAAATTTGGGATAGCAGTTATTTGCATTGAGTAAAAAATCAAAATGCTACCTTTGCTACATTGCAATTCCCAACCTAATAGTAGGCTTCATTTCCTGCAAGTTGAAATGAGCTATCATTTAAATATTCCATATATAGATATATATTATTTAAAAAAAAAGTTGAATTGAGCTATAAAAGAAATATCAAAAGAAAGAATCAACTCTTTAGGTCACCCAAATATCTCTACCAAGGCTATGAACGCTTGAATAGAAGTAGAGCTATGTTTGGGGGAATTACAACGATAACCTTGTCGGGGCTATAGATGCTTGAGTGACAACAATGCTCTATCCATGGTTGGATTAAAAAGGAATTGCCAAATTATGTAGGTCAGTGCAAGTAATTTCTATGCTCTAAGTTTATTGTGGTGGAATAAATCAATTGCACACACGTGAGCTCAGTAACACTTAATCTTGTATGCTGGCTAAAGTGAAGTCAGAATGTCAGAATGAAGATATAACTATTTATAATTAGAAGACTAAAAAAAGTTGAAGCATGGTTTTTAAGTCCAGAATTGACTTTCTATTGTTTTGTTTTGTTTTGTTGGTTGCTATTTATTGTGTGGTCTCACAACATGCCTCAATTTTTTCTCCTTGGAAAAATGTGGACCCCACTTTTTCTTTGCTGTCATTTTTCTTTTCCTTTGCTTTTGCTTGCTTTGGTGCGTTGTTTTGGGAGGAATTGGTAAAATGAAAGTTTCATTTCAATCTTCTTGGTATTTGCTTGAGTCCTTGTTCTTTCCCAGATTCGGTTTCACGGTATTTTATGAAGTTCTATTAATTTATTAGACATGGAGTCCCAAAGTTGCTGTGATTGTGTCAAAGATGTATCTTTGATTGGTCCTAGTTTATGCCTGATAATTCATCACCTAGTTGTCAATCTCATTGTTCGCGTTCTTTTCTTCATTGGCTAGCCCAATGGTCGCTTTTCTTTTCCTTTATCTGGAGGTCGAAAACTAGAGGTTCTATTACAAAATGTTTGAATCACTTTTAATCTTGCTTGAACCCAGTTCTCGGTTCCTCTCTCTACTCCCAATTTTCATAAGCTTGGAGGTAGGTGTCCCAGTTCTCGGTAATCTTTCCAAGGTTCAGTATCGGAGGTTGTTAATCCTGGTTATCGTCAATGATCATGTATCCAAAAGGCCTTTACCTTGTAAAAATAAAAGTGACACAAAAGTGCCACATAAGCTTTCTGTGTCATTTTCTTCTCTAGTGGTGGGCCTATGCATTGTAACAAGTAATTAATGAAGGTGGAAAACTATAGACATGTACTTGGCACCACCTCAAGCATGTAGTTGCTTTTATAATACTCTACCTTGCACTATACTACGAATTCACAAAGGACATTGAATGAACAAGACTAATATTGTGGTGCACAAGAAAAGGTAAATCTTGAGAAACCAAGAACACAACTATTGAGGATTTCAAAGTTGCATTCTGACAAAGATTGTTATCATCAGCAAAACTAGGTATGTCTTGAATAAAAAAAAATTTGTTAATCATTTTATGCATGTAAGTCTTGAGATAATGCTATTTCCCTTAATAGTTGAAATGTTGATTACTCTGATGTAAATTTAACCGAATGCTGAATTGAAAGTTTTTTATGAATTGTTAAAGATGACTGGTTAAATTTAACCCTAACTCACACACAAGGTACATATCTAAAAAATTTAAAACACATAGGTGAAAATGAGTACTTTCGAAGCAAGGCCAGAAAATGAATTTAAATATTTTGTTTTACAAGTTGTACCAATTGGTGGGATAGCTAATGATACCCATTCAAGATGGTTCTTTGATGTCAAATTCCTCACACGGGCCCAACATGAAAATGCCTCTCAATGTACAAATAATGTTATAGCAAGTGGGTTACATGGTTTCCACCAACAATGGAGGCCCATGAACTGGTTATGAAATGTTTAAACTACTACAACCCAGATAAGAGATT
>VDFB02047230.1:627779104-627814358 GCA_007258455.2 Sequoia sempervirens
TATGTTTTTGGTGGTATTTTAATGATTTTAAATCTATAATTCAATGTTGTCTTGCGATATTTGAATTTTAGGAATTAATATTAAGATATGTATAAATATAAGGTTATTTCACTATGTTCATCCTAGAAAATTCATAAGCAATCAAGAGTACTTCACAAGAGCACTTCAAGAGAATTCAAGAGAATTTTTAAAACATTCAAGAGTATATTTATAGAAGATTATTGTAGAAATCAAGATTCCATTGGCATATCAAATATGTATTACATCATGCATGTTGTTTGAGCTAATGCAGTGATGTAGTGTTCAATATCAATTCAAGCATATCAAAGGCATTGTTTCACATCAAAGTTCATGATAAAGATATAAATTAATTAAGGCTACTTCATGCTAGATTACATATTTATCCAAGGTTCAAATAGGGATTGGTGAGTTGTGACATTACATTTTTTCATTCATCATTCCTTTCATGTTTTTTTCATTTCAAGGTTTAATTACCAAAACAGGGTTTGACCAAGGCAAACCCCTATTCCCTAACAAAAAACATTTTTCTCTCTTTGATGCATGATTGTAGATTTTAGGTTGAAAATCTATTGGAGAGAAAAATTGAAGAAATTGAAAAGTTGTCAAAGTTGCAAGAAAAGTTGTCAAATCACGAAAACTGATATATAGGTTTTATTTTTGACTTTTTGAAAATGAACAATTGGAATCTAAGTGCAGACATAGAAGAATAGAACCCAAAAGTTGAGCCCTAGCCAGGACCCATTCTCCATAGGGAAAATGAGTCCTTAGTGAGGACTGAAAAACCATCTTTGGTGATAGGTACACAACATTTGACCCTTTCCAGATCTGCATTTTGATAGTTGTTCTTGTTAGTTTTCATATCCATCTTCTATAGCATACATTTAATTCCATATGAAATTAGAGAAATAGGTCCATCTATCTTCATATCTATCTTCTATAGCATGCATTTTGATAGTTTTTCTTGTTATTTTTCATATGAAATTAGAGAAATAAGTCCATCATACCCTCCCTTTATCAATTCATTTTTGTGAACCTCATTTTTCTATGTTTTAGTTGTAAGTCCAACCAAACAAATAATCAGGTACTCTAATCATTCATCCTTTCATATTAAAGCAAGATACCAATACACAGATGACCATAGACAAGGTTAACTAATAAAGTTTGCATCAACACTAAATCACACTTATGGATATAGATAGTCTACATCTGAATCATCCCACTACAAGAAAATGGGTAACTAATCCATAATTTGCATAACTTGAAGACCCCAAACGCTAAAGAATCCAAACAAATAATCACATTAGTAACCTAAAAAATGAGATATCAAAGAAGATAATATTGTAGAAAAAAATACTCAAACACCAAATCAACCATGTAGATCTATTTCTCTAAATGTTTCCACAAAAAAGTAACCATATTCAAGGAACCAATCAAGCATCTAAGAGATAAGAACAACCTCCTAACACCAAACCATATCATCACCAAACAACCACATACATTATCATGTTGTGCCAATGCTCAAATGTACCTATATATCTAGGACACCATAATCATCACCAACATTGTACATTCACTAAACTATCACCCAACATGAGACTCCAAGCCTCTACATGTGTCAACCCATTTCCTCAAAACCAAAGACAACTTGTGTACATATCACCATCAAATTAAAACTCTAAAAAATGCCTATCAACCTCTACTAGGAAGCACCAAATTGATAATCAACTATACCACCATAAATATCACACAAAAACATGTACTCCCTCAAGGTTTCACCTCTTGACTTGTTTAGATGCTCACACAATCACACCTCAAATCTCAATCACTTACAAGTCCTAGCCCAAAATTCTAGGATACTCAAAGTCAGGGATAATTTAACAATTGAATGCATTTGTTTAATACTTATCCTTATTTGGAAAATGGTAAAAATTAGGCTTTGGAATGCATAATTTGAAAAATTAGAAGCTTAATTAAGTCCAATAAATTAGGGGGCCAAACCATAATGTGAAATTACATAAGTGTATATAATTTTCTATGCAACAATTACCTAGGCACTAATGCATTAACATTGGCCCCTAGTCCATATCTTAGAAGAGATGCTAATCATATATTTCACTAAAATATTTGTCTCTTGAATAAAGACAATATCCAGTTTATGTTCACAAATCAAATCCCAAGTAGCATTTTGTTGAGGGATGCTACGCAAACTCCTAGCATTCCAATAGATTACAATCATTTTTGAGGGGTGCAAAAGTGAGTATCCAATGTCCTAATAACACCAAATTATTCTAGTGATTCCCATATCAAATTAAATTTTTCATAATATTTTTCTTCCTATCCTTTGACATTTTATCATTTCCCCTTTTGCTAATGTTCTTTTATTACATGCCTACTAGAGGAGGAACCTTCCTTTCATCATCTTCTTTTTCTTCAAACCTTTTCAATGGGTCTAAAATTACTTGAATTTTTTTTTGTTTCCATTTAAAAAAAAATCATCTTGATAGAATCAACTTTTACCAAGGAGAATCCTTCTTTCTTTGGATTTTTTACATTTGCAATAAGTTCTTGGTAGAAATATCTACACAATTTGGTGACCCATGCTCTTCTATATCCATATTTTTTTCAACTAAATTAGTGTAGATAAGGGGGGCTAACTACTTTGGGACACCAGGCCATAGGAGAGTCCTAAACATCAGTCTACTCTAAGCTACCTCAAGCTTTTCTAGGCAAGTTGAAAAGGTTAAGGTGTTAAGGTTGAAAAGGAAGAGAGATCTAGGTGTTGCTATTTGATGAAGAGTAGGGTGGAGGTTTTTCTACTCTATCACAATTCAACAAACTTTTCCTCTTGGAAACCCTAACTTGGTGTCTTGTTCACAATTCCTTCAATTTTGCTTGTAGGTCACCAAATAGTGATTTTTCAACATATCTTTTAGAGAAGGCTTCAAACCCATGAATTGAATATCATTTAGAATACTTTTTATGCCACTTATGAACATATCATATTTTCACATGTGTTTTTTTTGTAACAACACCCTCTTATTTTGGTTGTTACGCTACTCTTAAGCCCAATTAGGCCTATTTTACAAAGAAACTATGTGGTATCCCTTCTCCAAACCACCAAACTCCACTCCAAGGCTTTAAAAAAATCATATGGGGTCTGAAAATGTAGATTTCATCAATTGGAACATTCATAATTTCATCTAATATCAAAACCCTACTTCTAACCTACACTCCTAAGCCTAATACATTGAGATATTAGGCTATGGATTGATCAAACTCTGCCATACCTCCATTCACTACATCTACCAACACTAAAAACATGAAAATCAGCCTAACCAATGCCATTCCACTGATTTATAGAAATTTTCATTAGTGGAAGCATTTTTTTTGTCAAAACCCTCTTAACCTAGGTTTTTTTACTACTTTTAGCAAATTGGCTCTAAAATCCTGCAAGCCTTATGAAATCAGATCAAATCAAAACCAAAATAGAGATAATTCATCCCACCATCGATTCCTATACACTTTATCTCATTTACACATAGTACAGAGCCTTACAAACTCCTGTAGCAGCAAGAAAGTAACAAAAATTACAGAAAAACAAAGTTTATTATTGTTGTTTGATATCCAAATCACACCAAAGAGTTTCCTCAACCAAAAACCAATGGCCTGAAACTATTTTTTGAATATGTGACTATTGAACTTCCAAACCCAAACAAAAATGCAAATTTGTATTGCAACTTTTGCAACATTTGACACAACATGAAAACTTTTACACAATCAACCCCATATGACATAAAACATTACCCATGGTCTAAATATGGACCTTATTACATCAAAATTGGACTCAACAACACAAAAACATATCATCTAATCCCTTTACATGATCAAAGCTAGGTGCCCCTGCACCATACACCTGGGGAGAGCAAAATATCAAGCACCACTTGAGATTAGATCTTACACTATGGTACCATGTTTCTTGATGTCTTCTTCTATCATCCAGGTGGCATCCTCCATTGGAAGGCCTTTCCATTTCACTAGATACTCATTGTATACTTTATGCCTTGTCCTTTTTGCTTCATTTGTGTCCAAAATGCTTTCAAGCTTCAATGAATGACTTCATGGTAAGTCCTTGACCCAATCTTCATTTGGAACTCTTGATGTACCTACATCTTCACCTGAAATCACAAATCCTTTAAAAGGATATAGGTAAAAAATATTGAAAATTGGAGAGATAGCCACTCCAAGAGGGAGTTCTATCTCATAGGAATTTGCTCCAAATTTTTGGACCACCCTACATGGCCCAATCTTCTTCATCTACAACTTTGTGTACTTCCCTTTTTGTAGCCTTTCTTTCCTCAAATGAGCCAATACCAAGTCTCCCACTTTGAACTAAACATCTCTCTTCTTCAAATTTGCATGCTGCTTATACTTTTCCACACTCTTTTGAACATTTTCATTAACTTGTTGATGTATGTCCTTCATGGCCACTACAAATTCTTCTCCTTCAGTACTCCTTCTCTCCATACCACTCAAATCTCTAAGCTCAAACACTCCCCTAGGTTTCATTCCATACACAATCTCAAATGGGATTTCCCCAACACTTCTATTGATAGAGTCATTATATGCAAACTTAGGTTGGGGGAGAATGAGATCCCATTGTTGTGAATGCTCTTTTGTCAAAAATTTGAGAAGATTCCCAAGACTCATATTGACAACTTCAGCCTGCCTGTTTGTTTGTGGATGATAGGCAGAGCTAAAGGTCAAGTTTGTTCCCAACTTCTTCCAAAGGGTTATCCAAAAGTGACCCACAAACTTACTATCTCTGTTAGAAATAATTTTTAATATTAACCCATGAATCCTAACCACCTCCTTGAAAAAAAACCCAACAATGTATGAGGCATCATTTGTGCATTTATAGGGTATAAAATGAGTCATTTTGCTAAACTGATCTACAACAACAAAAACACTATCAAAGCCTCTCCGAGTTTTGGGAAATCCCAACACAAAGTCCATGCTAATGGACTCCCATGGCCTATTTGGGATTGGAAATGGCTGGTAAAGACCTGCATTTGTACTAGAACCCTTGGCTTTTTGACAAAAACACAATTTTCAACAAACTTACCGATATCACTTTGCATCTTTGGCCGATGGTAATACCTTCTTACCTGCTCCAAGGTTTTTACCACACCAAAATGACCCCCTAAGCTGACACAATTCTTCTCTTTAATCAAATTAGTCCTCATGGAGCATTTAGGAATACATAACTGAGCACCCTTAAACAATAAGCCATCTTGAATCAAGAAATCAAAAATATTCTTCATGGAAAGTGTCATTGAACTGATTACAAATAGCATAAAAATCCTTGAAATCATCATCTCCTTCATACATACCTTTCAAAGCATCAATACCTACACTTTGGAGTTGAATTTATTGAACCAAAATTACCCTTCTACTCAAAGCATCTACAACCTTTTTTGACAGCCTCTTTTTGTGTTTGATGGTAAAGGTGAAGCTTTGAAGTTACTCCACCAACTTCACATGTATGTGGTTGGGTTTCTCTTAGTTGTTTAAGAAACTCAAAGCATGATTGTCAGTAAAAAAATGAACTCTTTAGGAAGGAGATAGTGTCGATCCACTTTTTCATTGATTGAACCATGGAATACAATTCCAAGTCATATGAAGAATACTTATTTTTTTCATCATTAATCTTCTCACTGAAAGATGCAATAGGTCTACCCTCTTAACTCAGTACTGCCCCAATTACATACCCACTTTCATCACATTCTATTGTGAAAACCTTGTTAAAATCATGTATGGCGAGGATTGGTTGTTGTGCTACCTTTTTTCAGATATTGGAAACTCTTCTCTACCTCATCAAACCATATAAATATTTTCCTTTTATCCCCTTTGATTGTATCAATGATTGGACAACAAATATGACTAAAATTCTTCACAAATTTTATATAAAAGCTAGCTAGGTTGTGGAAACTTCTTACCTCGCTGATTGAAGTTGGAGTAGGCCAATTTAGAATTGCTTCTACCTTGTTGGGTCCATCTTCAAATTACCTTTTGATATCACAAAGCCAAGATAAACCAACTCCTCCTTCATAAATTCACACTTTTTCAAATTGATCATCAACTTTTCTTCATTCAGCCTCTTCAACAACATGTCCAAATGTTGTAAGTGTTCCTTTTTATTCTTACTAAACACAAGAATATCATCCAAGCAGACAGTTACAAAATTACCTATGAAGGGTTTCAAAACTTCATTCATTAATATCATAAAAGTGCTTGGTGCATTTGAAAGCCCAAATGGAATTACTATCCATTCATACAACCCCTCATTAGTTTTGAAGGTTGTTTTCCACTCATCCCCTTCTCTGATCCTGATTTGGTGGTAGCCACTTTTGAGGTCAATCTTTGAGAAATAGAAAGCTCCTCCTAAACAGTCCATCAAATCCTCCATTCTTGGTATGGGAAACCTATACCTTATGGTGATTTTGTTAATTGACCTTGAATCGATGCACATTCTCCAATATCTATATCATTTAGGTGCCAATATAGTAGGAACAACACATGGGCTTATAATTTCTCTTATGAGGCCTTTGTCAAGCAATTCTTGAATTTTTTTTCTAAGCTCTTCATTTTGTTGAGGAGTCATCTTATATGCAACTTTATTAGGTAGGTTTACCCCTAGTATAAAGTCTATATGGTGGCTCACATCCCTTATTAGTGGCAAAGAACTAGGGAGCTCATCTACAACAATATCTTGGTATTTGTTCAACAAGGATTGGACTTCTTCAAGAAAATTTTCAACCTTGGATGTTGTCATAACATATTTAGGTCTAATTATAATTGCATACCCCTATCCACCTTCTTCTTTCATAGTTTTCAAGAAATATTTTTCCCCAACCAACATGACACTTGACCCAAATTGTGTGTCTACATTTTCATCTTACAAAGGAGTGAGTGTGAATGACACCCCATCTTTTTCAATTACATATGTATTTTTTTTGTCCATCATTTTTTTCTTTTCTATCATACTACCAAGGTCTTCCTAACAACAAATGGCAAACATCCATTGGGATGATGTCACACAATATCTTGTCTTTATACCCCCCAATATTGAATTCAACCCATGGTTGCTCATTCACTAGGACTTATTGACCCTTATTCAGCCAAGAGACTTTGTAAGGAGTGGGTGTGGGATTATTTTCATCTTTAAATTTTCAACCATCTCTAAAGAAACAAAATTAGTTGTGGAACTAGAATCAACAACTACATTACACACCTTACTTTTACATTTGAAAGTGGTTCTAAAAAAAGATTTCCTTTGAGGAGGCTCCTTCACCATAGGTATTTTGAGCAATTTTCTTCTCATCATAAAATTTTCTCCAACTTCTGGAGTAGCATGCTGAGAAGGAGAGTTGACACTCTCACAATCTTCTTCTTGCACTAATCGTGTTCTCCTTTCACCACCATGTGAAGTAGAAGGTTGTTTCTATGGGAATTTCCATGCTTGATGATCAAATCGATTGCACTGATAACATCTTCTAGAGGATGTATTTGAACCTCTACCTTGTCCTCCAAATCTGCCTCTACTATTTGATCTCCTACCTCTAAAACCACCTCTTGATTTTGAAATTTGATCTTGATTCCCACTTGACTCACCTTGTGCTTTTTAAGATTGTCCTCTTCCTCCAAAGGATCCTCTACCCCTGAAGTTCTTTCCTTTTCCTCTTCCTTGCTTCTCTTATCTCGCTTTTATCTTTTCCTCTACCTTAACAGCCAATTGAAAACACTCTTCCACCATTCTAGGGGTGGTAAGACTCATCTCATCTTCTATTTAGAACCTCAATCCATTTAGGTGCCTTGCTACCTTTTCAACCTCATCCTCAACATGACCTACTCTAAGGCTCAACTTATGAAATTCCTTTGTGTAATTCATGACATCCATCTCCTTTTGTTTGAGACTTTGAAGCTTCCTAAATGTCCGAATTTCATAGTCACCAGGCATAAATTGAACCTTGACTTTAGACACCATCCTATCCCCTGAACTAATTTTTGATTTTCCCTTCTTCTCTCTCTCTTCTTGCACATAATTCCACCAAGTTAGGGAAGGGCCTTTCAACTTTGTTTTAGAAAATTTCACCTTTTGTTCATCTGCTACCTCCTTGTACTCAAAATAATTATCTAGTGCATCAACCTAATCTAGCACTTCTTCACTATCCATCTTCCCACTATACATGGGAAATTCCATATTCACCTCAAGACTATCTCCCTTAACAACCCTCAACAACTTAGCCATTCTCAACTCATTAGGTCCCAATTCATCATCACCTTGGACTCCTTAAGGGTTTTCAGTCTCACCCTCTTCCTCTTCCTCATCATCACTTTGGTCTCCAATGATCACACCTCTCTTTTTATTTGACTCCAATGTTGCAAGTCTGGATAGGAAAAAATCTTGAAACTCCTTCATCTATCTCAACTCCATTGCATGCTTCTCTTTCAATTCTCTAACTTCTCTAACCATTGGGTTCTTCTTATGAGGCATCTTTCCTTCTTCAAACTTCAACCTTTTTCCTTCAAATGATCAAAACCTATGCTCTAATACCAATTTGATGCAGATTAGAGTGGAGGTTTTATATTCTATCACAATTCAACAAACTTTTCCTCTTGGAAACCCTAACTTGGTGTCTTGTTCACAATTCCTTCAATTTCTCTTGTAGGTCACCAAACAATCATTTTTTAACATATATTTTAGATAAGGCCTCAAACCCATGAATTGAATATCATTTAGAATACCCTTTATGCCACTTAAGAACATATCATATTTGTACATGTGGTTGTTTTGTAACAACACCCTCTTATTTTGACTGCTACACTTCCCTTAAGCCTAATTAGGCCTATTTTACAAAGAAACTATGTGGTATCCCTTCTCCAAATCACCAAACTCCATTCCAAGGATTTAACTAGATCATATGGGGTCTAAAAATAATAGATTTCATCAATTGGAACATTCACAAGTTCATCTAATATCAAAACCCTACTTCTAACCTACACTCCTAAGCGTAATACATTGAGATATTAGGCTAGGGTTCGATCAAAATCTGCCCTACCTCCATTCCCTGCATCTACCAACACTAACTAATTCCATTCCACTGATTTGTAGAAATTTCCACCGGTGGAATGGTTCAATATTCCATTTTTTTCTATCAAAACCCTCTTAACCTAGGTTTTCTAACTACTTTCAGCAAATTGGCTCTAAAATCCTTCAAACCTTATGAAATCAGATCAAATCAAAACCAAAATAGAGCTAATTCATCCCACCATTGATTCCAATATACTTGATCTCATTTGCAAACAATATGGAGCCGTACAAACTCCTACAACAATAAGAAAGTAAGAAAAACTACAGAAAACAGAGTTTATTATTGTTGTTTGATCTCCAAATCACACCAGAGAGTTTCCTCAACCACAAAAGGAAATATTTATAACTTTCCAACCAAAAATAAATAACCTCAAACTATTTTTTAAATATGTGACTTTTCAACTTCCAAACCCAAACAAAAATGCAAAGTTGCATTGCAACTTTTGCAACATTTGACACAACATGACAACTTTTACACAACCGACCCCATACAACATAAAAACATTACCCATGTTCTAAATAGACCTTATTACATCAAAATTGGACTCAAAA
Organism: Sequoia sempervirens; assembly: GCA_007258455.2. Lineage (NCBI taxonomy): Eukaryota > Viridiplantae > Streptophyta > Pinopsida > Cupressales > Cupressaceae > Sequoia > Sequoia sempervirens. The sequence goes on from VDFB02047230.1 coordinate 627,788,829, forward strand.
ACAAAAAAACCTATCATCTAACCCCTTTACATGATCAAAGCTAGGTGCCCTTGTAGCATTATCCTTCTACTATACCAAATGTTTCACGAGGTCAGGAGAGTTGATTTTGAGGGTTCAATCCACTTCCCAAACAACTCACTATTTAAGGATGATAGTGGGACTACAGACTCTAATGTGGGGCACTAGTTTCTTAAATTTTCATTGAAATTTATATGGACATAAGGTCTTATGAATAGATTAAAACACCAGAAAATCAACTAACTACCTAAATACTAAGGTTTTATACAACAACAAAATATTTGAAAACTGCAAAGCTAAAGTACAACAAGAAGAATGCTACCTCTAGCCTAAGGTAGAATTGACAAATAGAAGGTGAGAAAAGTAGACCTTTCCACCTAAGATTCAAATCTTCAAAGAGCTCCACGCAAGAACACCTACACACACAAGACCAAGGAAAATGTTAGGTTTTTTTTAGAGGATTTCCTTAGTCAGTTCCCCACTTTGGTGTTTCCACCTCCACGGACAAATAGATAGCAACAATATATGGAAAACAATGTAGAAATAGAAAGGAAATAGTGCTAAGAGGAATCACCAACAATAAGTATGCTACAAAAAATACTCAAAGTGATGCAAATAGAAATGGTAATGAGCAATATCACCTCCACACCCATGAGAACTCAAGGCAAGTAATGGAAGGAGATAGCTTGTAAGTCCAACAACAATTTTGTCACAAAAAATGAAGTGAGGGAGCCAAGAACTAGCATCTTTCAGCCACAAATGATTGATGAAGAAGCTTGAAACTGAGAATGAATCTAAGAGTGTGTAGAGCATCAAGAAATGTCAAGAAGGAATGAAAGAATGGAGAGATAGATCATTTGAATGGAAAAAGGGAGGCAAGAGACCTATTTATCGGTGGTCAAGGGAGGTAGAGACATTAGACTTCGTCACTAATCGAGAAATGTAACACCTCTATGGATTCTAGAGGTAGGAATTCTATCAGGATGGAAACACAATGCATGGACGTCTATATGGCATGTGCATGTCCCCACCAAGATTCCTCCACCAATGCCAAAATGAGCCACCAAGTGGATGGAAAAAAGTGGTGGATGTTGAATTGCATCATCAATTATTTTTTTCTAAGGTAAGGGTGATGTAAATGGGGAATTTTAACTCGTGCAAACCCCAGAGAACACACATAATGCAAATATTTTTTTTTTAAATAATAAAAGTAAACATGCAATAACATTAAACCATAATCACATAGCATAATACATAGCATTAATAACTTGGTTCTCTGGGGCACGCGAGGTTACTTTGCAACACTAAACATAAATAAAGATAAATATTACAACATAACCATTAACTTTATATTAATCACAAACAATGATACATCCCATAACCATGATGCGAGTATAATAAACATCGCATAATTACATCCATGATAAATCTTTTAACAAGATACAAATAAGCCTAACTATTACATCATCGTTATAATATTACATTACAATTTTCTTTGATAAATGAATTACATTGAATTTCCCAACATGGGGATTGATACAAGTATAATGAAACATGAAGTACAACTGATCACTGGTACAACTCCACTGCGGAAAGCTGAGAAGACAAGATGCTGATGGGGAACCCAACGGGTGTGGAGCACGTTCCACCCAACCATGTGAATTACAAGTAACTCACCCCCCGTGCTTAGAGGTGACGAGGAAGTGAACCCGATCATGAATGTCAAACTGACTCAACAACAACAAGATATAAAACAAGTACAACTCAAAGCATACGATGAACAACCAACAACGTTCACAAATCACATAACAAGTTACAACTAAGAACCTCATCACAATAACATGAAGTACCACCAATTAACAATCATGAAACAATTCACAAGAATCAAAAGCATCATAAAGATACAATAGCCAGAAGAACCGAACCAACACCCAAAATATACATTTCCAAATACATCAGAACCAATAAAAGAATACAATTCCATAATAACTCTAAATCAACCATTCAATACACCATTCCATAGGCAACAAGACACAAGTCAGACAGGTGTCAAGTGGGGAGGGTCATCACATAGCTCTCATGGGATCCCCTGGCACTTCCTCCAATTGAGGCGCCGACACCCATCTATGGATCCCCTAGCCCTATAATCAGAACAACATAAAAATAACAATATCCAGAGGCAACAAGAAACAAGAACAACAAGGATGTCTAGTGGAGAGTGTCATCGCATGGTTTCACATGGATTCTCCAGACAACCTATCACAAGGTGCCGCCTCCATCTCTACACGGATTCTCCAGAAAACCAAGTTAAGGTGCCACTTCCATCTATGGTTCTCCTGACAGCCTATCTCAAGGCGCCGCTCCATAGGGTTACTCATGTAGAGTCGTTAACCTTTCGTGATGACAAGGCAATGACCTTGCCAACCACGGCCTTCTCGGTCCCATTTAGTCTGTGCTAGCACTAACAGCTGGATGAGGCTTCATCATTATCTTGTTAATGTTTTACTACCCATCCCCCTAAATTCTATTTTTAGGTTATCACTTGTTTAACTACTCTTACGTGGGTTCCCCTGGCACTTCCTCTTACCCGAGGCACCGACGCCCACGAAGAGCCACTCTCCCTATGACCCCTAACATATCTCAAGTAGGCAAGGTTGAACCAACACATATAAAGCAGAAATCTCAAGACCAACCATGTGAGGCATTCCTCATCTCGCGATAATCCATAATCAAAACACTACAATCCCATACAACCCTTCCAAACATAAGGCAACAAATATCAACTTCGAGAGTTAAACCAACACAAGAATAACATTCAAAGACTAACACATGCCTCTGGAACTAAGGTTCACCCTAACCCTAATTGGGTTCAACACTAACCGATAACCATTACGAAAAACATATAACATAAAATAAACTTAAGTCAATCACAAAAGAGTGTCCGATTCCAATCACCAAGTAAAACGAAATGTCATTTTCTCGATATAATTCCACAACAACAAATAATAAAATAAATAAATTCCCGATTATAATATTTGCTCAACCAACAAAATAATACCCTTTATTTTTATAATAATGCAAATTGACCTTTTGAAAAATAATACTATATAAAAAAATTTCCATTATAACTAAAAGAAAATATTAATTAAAATAATCATAGTTTCATTTTGAATACAAAGAATTATAATTATTATATTTAATAAATAAATAAAACAAATTAGAATTATATAATATATATATATATAAATATAATATAAATAACAAACAATAATAATAAAATAAAATAAATTTTAAAAAATTAAAAAGGCTCTAAACAAACAGAGGCCTTTCAGCCACAAAGAGTTGTAGCCGTAGGCTACTGACTGCGCACAGCAGTCGTCAGGACTGTTGTGGCAGCCACGGACAGTGACGGAAGGGGAGGTACGGGGAGAGGGTTATGGCCAATGCCATCCCTCCCTGTCCTTCAACAATAATATAAATAAATTTCAATTCTTTTCTCAAAAAGAAACAGGGAAATCTGACCAATTTCATACGCACGAACCAAAAATAATGGATTTCGAAATGAATTTAAAATTTGTTCACTTCCATAAAAAAATATGGCGTACGGCCGACGCAGGTTCAATATAAAATAATAGGATCTGCATATATATATATATTTATTATTTTCATATTTAAATAACACAGAGACAGAATATAGAGAAACAAATTTTCATAAATGTTGAGAAAAAATAGAGGAAAATACAGAGAAATAACATAGACCATTATACATATAAATATAATAATAAAACTTCAAAATTTATTATTCTCTACAAAAATTATCTTTTCAAAATCTTCATATTGATAAACTGAGTATTTCAGAAGACAAAGGTTTTGGATTTGACAGATTGGAAACAGTATAATAACTATGATTTTCTTTGTTTTCTAGTCTAATAATTTGCCCTAGTTTTCAGTTTTCAACAGAAGTTTTCTATATTCACAAAAATCATTTTTAATAAAATATATTTTTCTTTTATGAAGCAGACAGATAAAAGAAAGGGTACGAGGAGAAGACTACGAGAGGAACCTGGAGTCCAATGGAAATCTGAAGATGCCTGCTTGACTCAAATTCCCTCGAACTCGATTCTGATTCTTAGTCTAGAACAAACTCCCCAAAACAACACCAGCAACAGATTGAAGACAAATTTCCTTCCTAAAGCTCTCCTCAGATAATAGCAAAAGAGGTCAACACTAATCTCTTCAGATTCAAAAATACCTCAACAATGACTTGAGCAACTTTAACTTTCTGATCTTCTGGGTGTGTGAGAACTTCCAAAAATTCATAATTAAATAAAAATATAATGTCCATCCTTCAAAATTTCTCAAAAATCCCAATTAAAAGAAAATCAATTCTTTAAAAACTAGCTTTTTCCCAACTCTCTATTCCTATTGGCTCACACAATCTTTTTTTTTTCTTTTATTTGTTTTATTGCTTTAATTCCTGTTTTGCAACTTTTCTTGCACATCACACTACTTATTTAATTTAAATAAATTATTCTAATAATTATCCTCCACCAGATAATTGATTAAAATAATTAAAGCCCATTTACTATTTAATTATCATTTAATTGTAATATATGATTTTCAAAAATAATTAAATCATTTAAATATTTAAAAGAATTTAAATCTAACATTTAAATAAACAATTACTTCCATTATTTAAATCGAACACACCGCAACATACAAGGTACCAACATTAATCAAAACACGATAAAATACAACACACAAACACAACTGACGACAATTACAAAAATGAACAATACCAATCAAACGAGACGATCTGACATCATGGGACGGGAGGACTTCATCGTCACCTCTGTTTCAACATTTAACCGTTGGGTTATTTGGTGCTCGCCCTGTCCTGCCGAAGCAGGTGGAATCGAGACTTGTACCTACAAATCCTGCATACAAACAAAGTTGTGTACATGTGCATACATATATATAAAATCAAAGCATTAAATCGAAGTACTACATTGTGAGAAGGAATCGCAACATAGCAGGGCACTCACGAACGAGTGATGCCATATTGTCCTTCATCACACCTATTCTAACAATTATAATATAACCAATAAATCAACATTTCTAACTAGCAATCATCTCATAACATATCTAATTAAATCACTGCATCATATCATAATTATGAAAATGAACTAACATCTAACCAACCACAATGTCAAATGAAATAATCAAATCCTCAAGTGCATAAACATAATCACCAACAGTCTACTAATGGAATACAACATCATCAAATGTCTAACTATCCAACTCAAACAATATCATCATCATCACAAGTAGCAAACAACCGCATTGAAAAATACTAAATCCTACCAGTAAGAGGAGGGGTATTACAAATTTTCCTAGGGGTGAAAATTTGCTCCATTACAATTAGTAAAGATGTTTGAATCTAATAAATTGGCTCCTTGATTAGATTTAATATTATCATGCTTCATTGATTCTACATCCTAAAATATTTTTAAAATAATAATGTTTTTATTATACAACCCTCTCGAAATGTCTTTCTATTATTGATTCATAGCCTTCCCTTTAGAACAATATTTCATAGGAATAAACCCATTGGAATTTGGCTCTTTTGAATGGACTAGAGCCTTTCCTTTAACCTTTGAGTTGATTTTATACATGTTAGGATAGGGTTGAGATGGTCCCATCTTTGGACAATTTAATTCAAGATGTCCATATTCATGGTATTCCTAATAGAAAAAAGGAAGAGATTAATAACCAATTTGTTGAATCAAGTTCACACTACCTAATCTAATTTACAAAGAGTGGAAGAAGATTATTAAAACTAATTTCAACACATAACCAAGAAAAAGTAGTTGCCTTTCTATCCAAATATTGGTGAGATGATCCTGGGGTTTTTCCAATAATCATTGCAATAGATTGAATAGTGTCATCTCTCAAAAAATCTATCTAAATCCTAGGAAAGTGAATCTGAATAGGTATCTTAGCTAGTAGTTCCTCCATAGAATCAATTCCTACATTCCAAGGTTTGGTAAGTAAACTTGCTTGATTATGGAAATATGGTCCTCCCTCAAAATTTATATTCAATATGTCATTATAATAAACACAACAAAAAAATAACCATTTGTAGCTAGGATGATTTATATCTCTCATTTTGGGTTTAAATTCCTTTGATCCCAAGCCTCTATAAATTCTCATATACTTGCATATTAGACCATGCTTTGACAAATAGAGAACATCATCCACAATTGACTCTAAATTAAAAACTAGGATTGGTTGATCTTTACTCTTTTCTAGACAACCAATGTGATTCAAATGATTAGTCATTTGTTGCTTAGATCTAACTTCTTTCATTGCATTCACAAGAAACTTGATAATTTTTTCATGTCTCAACAAAGAGGGTTCCTCCAAAATTAAGAATAGACTTGAAGAAGAGGTTGGGGGGTCCCCCCAAACCCCCCTAAACCACCATCTTGTAGAACCAATGGAAAGAGGAGATGAACATAAGGGTTTGAAAAAAAAGAGAAAACAGAAGGGTAGTGTTGCACACCACACATTGTACCCAAAAATAATAGGTCACAAGAAAACAAAAGAAAGAGGCCTCAAGCAAATGGCCAATGACTTCTCAAAGACTTAGGGGTCACAATTTATAGAGGTGCCTTCACAACTTGTCATGCCATGATCTACCTTTGAAGGGCTACTTTTAAGAGTAGAAATTTTAGAATTAAACTTTATTTAGTTTCCCTCCATTGATCTCATGTTGTTGCTCATACCAACAAGCATATTTCTAACCAAATTGCAATATAAAAAAGGTTCTAGTAGGAGGATCAACACAAAATGTCTAGTTGAAACTAAATTAATTTAGATGCATGGTGAATTTGAATTTTTGAACAAGCGTCAAATTTGTGTCATGCACTTGAATCATTTTTATGCACATAGACTCAATCATGAATTTTCTTTTGAGAAGTTCTATTTTTTATATAAATCAATAAAAAATTAAAATGATTCCAAATCGATAAAAAATGTGTATTATAATAATATAATTAAAACCTCACACACAATAATATAATAAAAACTAAAAAGAAAATTACACATTTAACCTATATAATAATATAATAAAAATTAATTTAAAATATTGATATTAAAATATTAAATATTTATAATTTGAAACCCATGTTCCTTTATATCCAATATGTTATATTCTAAAATTAAAAAAATACACTTCAATAACTTCTCTTTTAATCATTTAATTTAAAATGTAATCTAACTATTATATTTAATAAAGAAGTATATATGTTTTGTCAAACACATTTTTTCCCTCCATAGCAAAATACTAATTATGTTATCCTCAATCTATATTAATATATAAAATAAAAAAATAGAAAACCGCCTACTGGTCAAATTGCTTCATCTCCTCAAAGAAATTCCCAAAATTTTGGAAAGAATGAGTCAGTGCAGGACGACAAAGAGACCATTTTTATTTAACTTAGTATGAAACAAGACAATAATGTTCATGGCTTGTCCTTTGCAAGAGTTTGACTCGCCCAAAGCATGGTTGAGGTTGTAGGCATCCAAAGTATCACCTAGGCAGTACTCTCTAGTACCCCATCTACACCATTTTAAAAAAATAAACCAATAGAACATCTATGCAGTGACGCCCTCAATAGATTCAATTTTAGTCTCTACTCTGTGATTTTTAAATAATTAAAAAGCACATGTGGTTTAATTTTCGTACAGAGTTGACAAGGAATTGATTTCCTCTTTAAATATTTTCTAATTCGGTTTCATCTTAAATTAAATTTTAAAATGTTTGAGATTATTATTATTTTTTTAATGTCTTTTTAATCGTATGAATCCATGTTTTTGAATATTTGATAGATTTAGAATTTGGTGTTAGATCTCAAGGATTAAATCAAATAGACTATTTAGTGACATGCTACCATTACTTACACACTTACACCTACTGATTTCCAACTTCTTCATATCCCCCATAGTCATATGTTGCTATAACCTTGGAGCTTAGTAATGTTGGTATTATGCTTGAGTCTCAACTCTTTCATGAGCCTTTGCAACGCCATGAGGTGTAATGAGGACTAGCTATAGATTCATACGCACATAACATTAGATAGGCCCAAATCAAAGTCAAACTTCATTGGATTAAGATTGGAAATAGTATATGTAATTTTTTTTCTTCTCCATATGCTTCATTCTAAGCATGTAATGTAGAAAACCAAAGCCATTTAAGAGGCCAACAAACACTTGAAAAAATTGTTAAAAGTGGTCAAGCTTTTGTTTGATATTATACATAGGTTTTCCAAGCCCAGGAGTGTTATCTTGCATAGGGACAATCTCTTAAACAATGCTTGATGTGGTTTGTGCTGTCTTTCATATTCCCAATGGGTGGTTTGTGATAGATCATTTCCCAATGATGACTTGCATGAGTTCAAGTCATAAGTATGGCTAATGATAAGGATCCAACTTGTGATGGTTTCCTCTATGAATTTTCTATGACTTTCATACATTGTCGAAAATGTGACTATTGCAACAATAACATCAAACTTAATGTATAAATTTTAGTGTTCATGAACAAACCAATATAAAGGTGAAATGGAGAGAATAATTTTTTTTTAGTAAACCATCATAAATCAACATATAACACCAAATGCACATGGAGAAACCCTTTCAAGAAAAAGCACCACAATCGAAGAAAGGCTCAAGTATATATTAATCTTTGTGAAACAATATTCCATACTCCACTTGTTTCTTCAATCCAACAACACTTTGTGTATTTGTAATAACATGATATGAAACTACTATCGCATGCCTCCAATATATTGAAATGGGAGAGGAAAAAACACATATGGTCTCCCAAAATAATGGTTTACCAAAACTATGGTATCAAGCCATGCCCCACTTGAAGACCATCTTCCAATAAGAGTAGGTCACAATGAATGAACTCGCATGGACTCCACATGAGTGTAATCAATGCATCCATGAGTAAAAAATGTTACTCTCTAATGGCTTACATCTCCAAGTATAATGCTTCATTATGGAGACCACCACTCATGGTGGGCCCATATAACATAACAAAGATCGTTTGAGCCCACTTTTCTAGTACCTAGAATGGGGAAAATACAATAAGTTTAAATTAATTTATAACTATCACCATTATGTGTGACCTCCTTAATGAATGATACTAAAGTAAATATTTAAAGTCAACAAGGATAATTAATAATAAATTATAATTTCTTTTAGCAATATGGGCATCCAAGTACCCATTCAAAGAATATTGAAGATACAACATTAATACATTAGGATTGTAATTTGTAATAAAATATCACACTGTCAAACATTCTCCCACTTGATATTATTATATATTACAATCAAATTTATAGTACTCATCAAATAAATCAAGTACAATATCCCATGACCTTCTTGCACCAAGAGAATTTCTCCATGCTCATTAGTTTCCTGAGAGAATCTACAATATTATCATGAATTTCAACTTTATAGAATTTGACCTTATTATTCTCTACATCTCATGTATAAAATGATATTGAACATCAATGTGCTTAGTACAAGAATGATACATAGAGTTCTTAGTCAAATAGATAACACTCTGACTATCACAACCAATTTTAATCATCTTACAATCAAAACCACTACCTTCACACAATATTATAACCATACCTCCTACTTAGAGGCATGTGTAGAATCCATATACTATATTTCAATGGCGGAGATAGAAACACTAGGCTACCTCTTACTCATCCAACTCATGGGTATGTGCAGGATCATCATAGAAAAAACAAGCCCTTAAATGGTGATGAAAATTTAGAAAAATTAGAGTTAGGCAACTTGACTTAAAAAATTGAATAAATTATCTATATTATTTCAAAAATATGTAAGAATAGAATCTATAGAAAATTGAATGTAGTTTCTAAACTACTAAGTTTATTTAAAAAAAATAAAAAATCTATTTGGTGAAAATTTGAAATTTCAATGCAGTAGTACTTAAATTTCAGGGAAAAAATAAGAAGTAGGTGTCTATTTGACCACCCTAACCACAATAAAATGATAATATTTTTGTATAATATTTTAGATATAAGTAGAGGACTCATGCCCCAATGTGATGCATATTTTTTTATAATTTTTTTCCAAGTAAATAATTAATATGAATTTTTTATTACAACTTTTAAAAAATATAAAAACTTGTATGTCTGACCACCTTAACTTGGTCAAAACTTCATGAAATTCAATTTTATTTTTTAATCCTATAGTATGTAAAGCATAGAATGTGACACATGTTTTGGATTCAAGAAATGTGATACCGTTTGGAAGCTATAGATGTTTTTCAATCAACCTATCAATGAAGACTTTAGTCGTAATTCAAATAGAAAATGAATAATTATTATTTATTAAATTCAAATTAAATCATAATTTATATTAGTGGAAAGCTGGGAATCTACTTTCAAAACCCTTTTTGTTTCATCAATTTTGGGTAAAAAAAATTCGTCAGCCACATACCCATCATATCGCCACTTTTTGGCCCATCATGATCCTACACATACCCTCATTGCATTACCAAACAAAGAGAATAGACGACCACTAGTGGAAATTCGACTATCCAAGTCACCTACCTTATTTGCATCGACAAAACCCTATATGTCTAATATCCTATTCACATCATTAGTGTCATGATAACATAAATACTAGTAGAAGTCTCTAGAATATCTAAATTCCCTCTCCACATAAGTCCAATGGTCCTTACAAGGGTTAGACATAAACCTACTCAAAACCACCACTACTTGGATAATTTTTGGTCTATTACAAACCATTACATAGATTAGGCTACCAAAAACACTAGCATAAATAATGTTACATGTATCCATAAAACCACCATTAAATTTGGTACACACATAAAGAAGTTTGTTGCTATCTAGAAAGGGAATATTAACAAGTTTGCAATCATTTATACTAAACCATTGCAAAATGAGATTAACACACTTACTCTAACTTAATAAAATATTTCTATATACCCTATCCATATTGATCTCTATACCAATAATATATTTTTCAACTTCCAAATCCTTCATATCAATTATGTAGGAAGATGAGTTTTTAGCTACCTAAGCATCACCTAGATGTTACTAATAAACATGTCATCCATGTATAATGTAATGAATATAATCTAGTCATCAATAATTTTAACATAAACGTGATGATCTTTCTCTCATGTAAAAAACCCATTATTAGTGTGAATGAATAAAACTTCTAGTACCACATGTGGAGTGACTTCTTTAATCCATACAATCACTAGTTTAATCTACAAACCAAATGGTCTTTCCCCTTCATTACAAAATCACTAGGTTATCACATATAAATCATCTCCTCAAGATTGACATGCAAGAAAGCAATTTTAACATTCATTTATTGTATTTCAAAATAATGTGTTGAATAATGGATAGTATGAATTTAATAGATGATAACTTAGAAAAAGGAGAGAATATTTAACTAAAATCAACTCTCTTTAGTAGTATCCCTTAGCTTCTAGTATGGGCCTTGTATCACTCTAAATGTACATTTGCACTAATTTTATTCTTATACACCCACTTGCAACCAATGAGATTTATTTCCTTAGAAAAATTAAAAATATATTAGGTGTCAAGGGGTAAATCCACAAAAGTGGTTTACAATTCTAGCGAGGAAGAAAAAGTTGCAAAAAATGACCCCATGCAAAAAAATTGGTTTTTGGGGGTTCAAACTAACTTTTTGTCTGAAAGCAAACCCAAAGGGTTCAGAACCCTAGTTTGAGAAACCCATTAAAATGCAGGGTCCCACCATTCCTAGGAAAAACAAAAACAAAACCTTTGGAAAGGGGGTTCACTCGAACCCCTTGGTTTGAGCAAATCCTTTTCCCACCTTCTCACCCTCCGCACCAAAAACCTAATTTTTCCCTTGAAGCTCTGCTGAGGATGAAAATGGAGGAGACTTCACAAACCCAACTGGATGATGGTAGTCCTCAATGACCTATCCAACAAATATAATTTAAATATGTTTTGGTTTTATTATGTATTTGTTTTTAGTTTTATTAAACATAGGTTTTTCATCGAAAATCAAGCTCTTTGTTCTGCATATGTGGAAAAAATAGCAGATTATCAAAAACAAATTAAAAAATATGAGTGCCAGATATTGAAGTCCTTGATCCAACAAAAAATTGAATTTTGATACATACAAAAAAAGTTAATATGGTCTACCTATGTCTGAATTGTAATTGGTTTGACTTTGAAACTTGATTAAGGAAAAAATATTCAATAAAATACTATGAAACCAATTGTAAGCACTAATATCATAGTTACAAATCTAAATTTGAAAAAAATAGAATTTTATCCTTCATGGAAAAAAAAGTTATGTTGTATGTATGGTGAGTGTCACTCCTTAAAATGGTGTTCTATGAAAAAACTAGTTTTCAAGGAGATGGGGAAAGAAGTGCAATCGATTCCAGAATTTTGAAAGCATCTTCAAATTCCTCATGGTTTAGTCGCTATAGGTGCCCGATAGTGAAGATTTAGTGAGAAAAAATTATTTTAGTTTCCAGTTTGGCCAAAAATTGTAAACTAGTATTGTGGGATCACCCCAAGTCTATATAAGGCTATTATCTTCTACATTTAAGACTCATCATCCTTTGGAGATAGATAATCTATAAAATATCTTGATTTATCATAAGTATATAACAAAGTAAATACACAATGAAAATCTTATGTTAATTGTATGTTAGTATAAATAGTCAATATCAAACTAGTTAGTGAATCACCTTTCTAGAATTGACCTATTCACACTTAGCTTAAGTTTACTTAATATTTTTCATAATTTTTTCTCACCTCATGTGGTTGAGACATTTTTTTTCATCATTTGAGACACTTATTACATGCACACTTTACACAAGTATACACTTTCTAAGTGAGATGGCAAGTGAACACTGCACCTTTGGAGGGGTAGTAAAATTTTCACTCCTACCTTCTCACCTCCTCATCCTTTCCTATGTATGCAATGTTGATATTTGTATTTATAAACTCTCATTTGTATATGAAAGATATATTAATGTGCTCATATTTGGTTCACTAGTGGAAGGATGTTTCATTCTTTTAGATCTTGGCATTCTCCAACATGGTATTAGAGTCATGAGAGTACATTCCTTCTTGCATCAAGGTGAATCCTACATATAGACCTATCATTGGAGCATCATTGAGCCAATGGATAATTCCATTTTGGAAGGCCTAAGAAATGAAAAAGTACATTTCATTTCATCAATTTTGGTAACATTCAATTTTTTACAATTTTTTAATTCTTGTACTTTATTGTATCATACAAATACATATGGTATTGTACAAATCTGTACAGTATATAAAAGCTATAAAAAATTAAATTATTTTTAGTCAAGGGCCAATTTTTCCCTCTTCTCTCCTCTACCTATTTCATATATTTGGTTGGAAACTTCATTTTGCATGAAATTTTTGCCTATTTTGACTTGTTTTTGAGGGTTTTGTGGTTGTTGTTAGGAAACAATGCATCAATTCCTAGTTCATTTAATCCATTTCCTACATAACCCCATAAAATAAAATCATGCATACAAGCTAAAAAATAATAAAATACATAGATCAAATAGACAATCCACAAGATAACACAAGATATACCTTGGGAAAACCCTTAAGAGGAAAAATATTAGCCTCGAAAAGCATCCATACTCCATCTATTATTTAGCAATAAAATAATACATTCACTCATAGAGTTACCATGAATAATTTTTAAGCATCAAGCCTCTCTAATGCATCCTCCATGTGTCCAAGCATGAATCCACATATCCCATGCCATGCTTCACATATGCACTCCTCATAGAGATTCACCTAGCCAACCTTAACCATTAAACATGTTTTTCCTTTTATAGATACAAGTTCACACAAATACAACCCAGTGGTAAGATAAAAACATGTGCCACAAAACCATTTGAAAACAAAACGATTGACCCCTCATTTAATATTAGGTACTAATTTTTTAATTTATTAAATTATTTCCCCAAATATTAAATTATTATTCTATGTCTCCCACACATTAAATAATAAACCAATATTACAATACAACTTTATAAGTGGTCCCAAATAATTATCTAATTATCTAATGTGGCTAAACACACCTCCTAGGTGCTACTTCTTTCTTTAGTACCTTCATTATAAGGTCTTCTACCACTTCCTTGATATCTTCCTCTATAGTATATTTCTTCTCTTTCTCTCTACCTAACTCTTTTTTTCAAATTCTCCATTATATTCAATGAAAATTTATATTCCTCTTCAACTATCTATAATAATCAATTCCTCTTAGATAGCTCAAACTCTCAATCTATTTTTATTTTTATTTTTCCACCTTTTCTAGATTAAATTTAATATTTCCACCATTTTTCTTCCCCTCCTTCAATGAAATGGAGGTCTTTTGATTTTCTTCATGTGCCTCAACACTTAAAGGACTCATTAAGGCAAGAACTGAATAATCAATAGGTATTTTTCTCCAACAAGGAGGATGAGATCATTTGGATTAAGTCAAAATTAGGTTGTTACAATGTAAGTGATGGGTAAAAATTATTAGTAAGCTCGATCCAGTTTTTTTATTGGCCTTACAATTTGTTTTAGGGTTCAACATGTTTTCCTAAAGTCAAAGAATTTGCTTAGTTGGCATTGAAAGAAAAAATTCTCTTCAGCATGAGATTGGATAGACTAGGTATAACTCCTCTCTTGCCATGTCCCTATGTGGTAGGGCATATAAAGATACAGATCATCTACTCTTAACATGTGAGCTTGCTAATAAATGTTGGGTGTGGTTGTAAAATAAACTTGGGTAGTCTGATCCCTTCTAGTGCTCTCTTTTAAAACACTTTCAATGTTGGCCCTCTTTATCCAAATCTTTTTTTTTCTTTCATTTTGGAATTGAGCCCTTTGATTGTTATTTTGAAATTATTATTGGAAATAAATAATAAAATTTTAGGAAAAAGGTATCAAATATAAACCAAGTTATCCAAAAAATTAAGTCTTCAATCTTAGAATTTGTTGTCTTTTTTCTTAAGGATTTCTAATATGAATAAATTCCTCCATCCATTCACACATATCATCCATCCATAATAAATCATTGTCATCCTTCTCATGGCCTGAGAAGCATTGAAATTTAGCATCCTTCACTTTCATGACCATCTTTTGCATCCATCAATCTCCTCATGCATAATAAGTTGGTCTTATACCTAACTGGGGGCAATTCCTTGACTTATGTCTTCATGAGATCCTACACATGGTATCATATTTTAAAACCTTCAAAAATCCAAAAAAAAAAATCATAAAACTTCAAAATCCAAAAAAATCATAAAACCTTCAAAAATCCAAACAAAAAAATTAGAAAATCATCAAAATCCAAAAAAATTAGAAAACATAAAAACTCCAAAAAAAAAGATTTAGATTCAGAGTTGAAGTTGAAGTCTTTTGATGGAGGGGTTGCGATCCTGGTGTCCAGTGGAGTGTGCCTTCATCGAAGGGATCTTGGTTTTATTTTGGCCTTGCTAGCTCATTTTGCGTTGTGTGCTCTTTGATGGATACTGGAGAATCTTCTAGGGTTTGTCCCAATATGGACTTCCGTTCTGCTTTTGGTTCGAAACCCTCTCCACAGGGTTCAAAGATTTTTGATAATAATCTTTTCTCGGTGGAACCTGAGAAAGTCGAGATGGGCTCGGCAGGGGGGCCTAGAATTCCGAAGATTAATGGGTGCCTCGAACGGTGTAAAGAGAGGCCGAGTGTAGTCATTCCAATGGAGATGTTGGCTGAAGACATTGATTATTATGCTCGACATTCTCTTTATTGCAAATTCTTAGGTTTGAAAATTTCTTTGCAATTCTTGGATTTGTGGGCTCAAAAGACATGGATGCCTGAGGGAGAGATGGAGATCCGCCTCCTGGAAAATAACTACTTCATGGTTACATTTGACTGCTTGGCTGATCGGAATAGGATTTTTGAAGGGGGCCCGTATTTTTATAACCAGGTGGGCTTATTTATTAAGCCATGGCATGCTGGCTTCAACCCGGCAGAGGAACTTCCGAATCGGGTTCCGGTTTGGGTTCGTCTTCCAAGGCTCCCTGTGGAATGCTGGCGAGAGGATGTGTTGTGCCTATTAGCCTCGAAGCTGGGGAAACCTGTGGGTTCTTCTCAGCAAACACAATTCAAAAAGGTAATGACTTTTGCCCGGTTTTGTGTAGAAATTGATTTAAGTAAGCCATTGCCAGACTCGTTAGAAGTGAGTGCAGGAGATTATTCATGGGTGCAACAGCTGGATTATGAAACACTTCCCTTCCGTTGTCGTTTCTGTCATGAGTATGGTCACCTCCTGCGCAGATGTCCAAAGGCCAAGCCTTTGGAGGCTCATTCTTCTCAACCTTCAGCTAATCCACCTAGGGTGGATAAGGGCAAGGACCCCATTCAGGGTTCTGGTGGTAGGGAAGATGGATTTATTCCCGTTAGAGGCCGAAACAGAAATAAAGGTCATAAAAGGACTTTGAAGGACAGGCAGGAGGAGGACACCTTCAACAGGTTTGAGGTGCTAGAGGATCTTAGTCAACAGGAGGTGAACCCAGGATTTTTGGATCTAGATCATGGGACTTTGGATATTGATCAGCATGGCCCTTCGGTTGAGGCAATGCTTGCTCCCCAACAGGAGGGGGGTATGGGAGTGCCATGCTTAGATGAGGTTGGGAAAGATCCTAGTCAGGTATTGCTCAACTCAGAGGTGATTATGGCTCCGCTTACTGATGGGACTTTGGCTCTAGGGACAGATCGTCAAATGGAGGTTCAGGATGAGTTGGGTGGTAGTGCTGAGGTAGTGAAAGATAGTGTAGATAAGGTTCACCTCTTGCAAAAAGTTGGTCCGGAGGTGGGCAAGAAGAATATTAAGGCATCCTCTCAGTTGGGTGTTCTGCAAAAAGTTCTCAAGAAGGGGGGGCCGGAGAAAATTTCTAAGCTGGGAAGGAAGAAGGATGAGGAAAAGATTAAGATGATAGGGGAGACTTTGGTGGAGTCAGGGTCAGTCAAGACTCTAGATTCGCATTTTTCATGCCCCTCGAAATGATAGTTCTCTCTTGGAATGTTAGGGGCTTGAACAGTGGCCCTAGACAAAAAGCTGTTCGGGATTTGATTAGGTGTCATTCGCCTGATGTTCTTTTTTTGCAGGAGACTAAGCTCTCTGTGGAGGGTATGATGGATTTAGTTCCTAAGTTATGGGGGAATGGTGGATGCCAATGCATTGGTGCTCAAGGGTCTTCTGGCGGGGTGGCATGCTTATGGAACCCACGTAAGATTTTCCCCCTCTGGTGGGGGTCTTTTAGGTCCTCCCTTTCCATGGTGGCCTCTTGTTTTATGTCAGGGGAAATTGCTCTCTTCTCCAATGTGTATGCGCCTGTGGAGTTGCAGGGCAAGCAACTTTTGTGGTCCAACATTCATCTAGTTCGCAGCTTATTTCCCTACCATCCTTGGATTATTGGAGGTGATTTTAATGCTATCACGGAGCTTGCTGAGAAACGAGGTGGTATTGCAAGGTTGGAGGCTTCTGCTTTATTGCTCCAGGACAATATCTCTGCTTTGAATCTTGTGGATATCAAGCCTGGCAATGGTCTTTTTACTTGGAATAATAGGAGAATTGGTGATGCCTCTATTTCTGAAAGACTGGATAGATTTTTGGTGTCTAGTTTTTGGGTGGGGGACAGGTGGTTGATAAGCTCTGAAATTTTGGATGGTCGTGGTTCTGATCATTGGCCTATTAAGCTAGTGGTTGATGTGCCTCAACGGTGTGCTAGACAGACCTTTAAGTTCCAACTCATGTGGCTTAGGGATGAATCTCTTCATGTTTTGCTCCCTAGTTGGTGGGATCAGGGGAAGCCAGCATATGGCACTGCCATGTACTCTTTCTCAAAGAGGCTCCAGTATGTTAAATACAGATTGAAAAGATGGAATAGGCAGCATTTTGGTAACTTATTTCAGGAAAAGCAAAAGGCGCGAGATAATCTAGACCTAATTACCAGACAAATTCGAGATCAAGGCCTCTCAGAGGAGCTGAGTTTATTAGAGGTTGCTGCAACAAAAGAGCTTGAGGAATGGGAGTTAAGAGAAGAGATTTTTTGGAAACAAAAGTCTCGTATTGAATGGCTCCAGGCTGGGGATCGAAACACTGCGTTCTTCCATAACTCAGTTAAGGATCGGAGACAAGGTAATGCTATTTATTCTATTCTGTTGCCTAATGGGGAATCTTTGTCCTCTTCAGCCTCTATTTCAGCTAAATGCATTCATTATTTCTCTACCCTTTTCTCTAAGGATTCGCCTCCTGCGGAGGAGGATGAAGCTAAAATTTTAGATTGTATCCCGAAGCTGGTGACTAATGAAATGAATGAATCATTGCTTGCTCCTATTACCTTGTCGGAGCTTGAGAAGGTTGTATTCCAGATGAAGAAAGGTAAAGCTCCTGGGCCTGATGGATTCCCCATTGAATTTTTTCAAGAGTTCTGGGAAGTGGTTAAATTGGACCTTTTAGAGGTTGTCCAAGAATCCTTTATACATAAACAAATGTTGAAGTCCCTAAATGCTACATTTTTAGCTCTTATTCCTAAGAGGATGGGAGCTAACTCCTTGGATTTGTTTAGGCCTATAGCTCTATGTAATGTTGTGTATAAAATTATTACTAAGTTGATCGCAGAAAGGCTGAAGCCTTGGCTTGATGACTTAATTTCTGAAGAGCAGGGGGGTTTTGTTGCTGGAAGACAGATCATGGATGGGGTAGTTATTGCTGCTGAGGCCATCCATTCTATGGAATCCTCAAAAGATAAATCTATGTTTATCAAGTTAGACATGGCTAAAGCATATGATCGTGTTAAATGGAGTTTTCTATTTAAAATCCTTGGAGCTTTTGGCTTTGCTGAGGGTTGGATTGAATGGGTTAGGAGTTGTGTCACTTCCTCCTCCTTTTCGGTGCTTATCAATGGTGAGCCCACTTGTTTGTTTGGTGCTTCTAGAGGCCTTAGGCAAGGAGATCCCCTATCTCCTTACTTATTCATCCTCCTTGCGGAAGGCCTGGGAAGACTCATTCGTGCTCAGGTTGCTAGTGGCTTGCTTCAGGGATGGAGTTGGGGAGATGGTATTCCCCCTCAGTCTCATCTGCAATTTGTAGATGATACTGCTTTGATGGGCAGGGCTAAGGTTGAGGAGGCTCTCAATTGGTGCAGTGTCTTGGATAGTTACTTGGCGGCTTCTGGGCAGCGCATAAATGAGGGGAAGTCCTTCATATATTTCTTCCACACTCCTAAAGGTATTCAAAGGAGAATTGCTGGTATCCTTCGGTTTCAGATTGGTTCGCTTCCTTTTTCCTATCTTGGAATCCCTCTTGCTGTTCGCTCTCTCCCCAAAAGGTTTTGGCAAGAGACTCTTGATAAGTTTCGAGGATTGGTCAGTCATTGGACTTGCAGGTGGCTTTCTTCAGCAGGTAGAGTGACTCTTTTAAAGTCGGTGGTCCAGGCTCTTCCTGTTTATAAATGCTTTGTTCTTTCTGCTCCTTCAAATTTTATTAGAGATTTCGAGAAATTGTCTCGTCAATTTCTGTGGGCTGGTAATCTTCTTCATAGAAAATGGAGTCTGGTGAAGTGGGATGTTGTTTGTAGGCCAAAGCAGGAGGGGGGTCTTGGTCTACGGCGGGCTGATTTGAATGGGCAGGCCTTGGCTGCTAAGTTGTATTGGCGTTGGTGCTCTCAACAGCATATGTGCTGGGCTAAAATTCTGACCTTCAAATATTTGGGGGCAGTAGAAAGTATGGAGGTAGCAAGGTTTAGTATGGAGGGGAAAGGCTCTGTGATCTGGAGTACCCTTAAACGTGGTGCCAAGTTGGTTAAACAGGGACTTTTTTGGATTTGTAATGGGGGTCGAGATGCTCTTTTCTGGTATGATTCTTGGGATGGATACCCACCCATTGTGTCATCTCACCCCCATCTCCAAGATTTGTGCCAGATTTTTGTGGAGGCGGGGTGGAGTCATGTGGCAGATTTCAAATCTCAACAATCTTTGGGTCAAATTTCTGTGTCTAGGTGGAAGAGCCCCTTGGATTGGCCTCCTGGTGGTGCAGTGGAGGATCGTCAAGAGCTTGCTAAGATTTTATCGAGTCGTGTCTGCAATTCTCTCCAAGGGGCTGATGTGCTTGCTTGGGGACCTGACTTGAAAGGAAAATTTTCGGTTGCCTCTGGTTATCAGGTTTTGGATAAACAGGTCTTTGGAAGCTCCCAGGTTTCTTGGTGGAAGCATGCTTGGAATAAATTTGCTTGGCCTAAGTGTAATTTTTTCTCTTGGCTCGTGGTTCAAGGTAAGTGTCTTACTTGGGATAATCTTTGCAAACGTGGGTTCCAGGGCCCCTCCATGTGCATTCTATGTGGTCAGCATGATGAATGCTTATCACATCTCTTTTTTCAGTGTTCTTTTGTTAAGACTATCTGGCATCACTGGTGGAATCTTTGGAGCTTACCATGTTGCCATGTCTCTTCTTTGGAGGATTTTTGGAAGAGACAGGGTTCTTCTCCTGCTAAAACCTCTTTTCTTAAAATTGCTTGGAGCATTGGTCCTAGTTTGATTGTTTGGCAAATTTGGTTGGAACGTAACAGAAGAATATTCTTGGATAAAAAATTGCTCGTGGGGCAACTTTGGAGGCGAATTCTTGGGGCTTTGCTGGAGACTTTGACTGCAAAGTGTGACCTGTCTGTGCCGATTGATCCTGGGGACTTGGGTGTTGTAAATTCCCTGGGTCTTGCCACAGGGGAGAAGTGTATTTTGAGCAAAGTGCATCGTAGGCGTGGGCGTGAGAGGGTTGCTCGTGAGGGCTTTTGGTGCCCACCTGCTCTAGGGGAGTTGAAAATTAATACAGATGGGTCATCTAGGGGTAACCCTGGGCATGCTGGGGTTGGTGGTATTGGTAGAGATAGCCTTGGAGTGGTGGTTTTCTTCTTTTCTATGTATCGTGGTTTGCAAACTAATAATCTTATGGAGGCAAGCGCTATTCTCTTGGCGATTGAGCGTGCGGTTTCCCTTGGATGGCGGCGGATTGTTTGTGAAGCTGATTCTCAGGTGGTTATTGATATGTTGAATAATCGAAATGTGGAGGATGTGAACTGGCAGCTAGCTGTGGTTGTCAAACAGATTATTTCTCTGTGCTCTACCTTGGAATCCATTGTTTTTCGCCATATTCCACGGGAGTGGAATATGGTGGCTGATGGGCTGGCTAGATGGGCGTCGGAAAAGACTGATTCTTGGTCTGTGGATGATTGGAGCAATCTCCCTGTTGATATGGCCCCTGTTCTTGAGGAGTGGGTTGCTGAGGATATGAGGTGCTTCTTGGGTGTGAATTAATTCTTGTTGTTTTGGCCCCTTGTGGCTTCCTTCTTTGGACTTTGTATTGCTGTTTTGATTCAATAAAGTTTTTACCCTCTTTTATTAAAAAAAAAAAGTTGAAGTCTTTGTCGGTCCAAGTCTAGCCGAACTACATTGTCTCTACACATTGCTACGCAGGCAAGGCCATCTTTCGATGAGCCCCCAAGGCATTAGGTTTATCCTTAGGGTTTTTTCAAGTTATATCAATTTTGGTCAACATCAATCAAACTACGAGATCTCTACGTGTATAACGTAGGCAAGGCTATCAATCAATGAGCCCCCAAGGCCCTAGGTCATTCCTTTAGGGTTTTTCGAGTCTGTCTAGAAATTTTGTCTTCAAGAAAACAAACATTTGAATCAAATCTAAAACCAACAAATCAACTATCCAACTAGTTTTCAATCCAAATTGATCAATTGTGTAATCATTAAAGCTTTTCAGGTCATTGGTCTTATCATTTTATCTTATTTAGGATGTGTCCTTCCTGTATTGGGACATTGGTCAGATTAGTCAATCCCATCATTTTCCTTAAACAAGATGTGTCCTTCTTGAAACCAGGCATGGTCAAACAAATCAATCAATCAATCAGTCAATTAATTTTTCCTTATACAGGATATGTCTTTCTTGAAACCAGACATAATCAACAATGGTCAATCAATATTGTCAATTGGTCCAACTTATCATTCAATCAAATTGGTCAATCAATTAATCAATCTTGTCAATTGGTCAATCCTATTGGTCACTCAATCTAGTAATTTAATAAATCTTGGTCATTCAATCAAACTAGTCAATTAGTCTATCTAGTCAAACAATCAGTTAGTTGGTCAACCTTATCAAATAATCAAATTTATCACTTAGTCAATCTAGTCAATATATCAATCAAACTTGTCAAACAATCACATGATCTTATCATCAAATAAACTTTGGCAATTGATCTAAATGGTTGTTGACTTTTTTGGTCTAGTTGGTCTTATCTTTTTTATTTGTCTTTGGTCGTGTTACTAGCTACCTCGAGGATGTCCCACAAAGGATTTAGAGGGGCGATGGTGTATCATGATCTCTTTTCTTTTGATTGTTGCTTGTGGTTTTTCTTGAAAAAATTACTGGGGCAATTGGGCCCTTAGTATGAGTCATGGAGTTCCTTGTCTTTTTGGCCTATCATTTTGACTATTTCTCTTTTGCAAGTGGTAACACTGCACACCTTGGTATATCTCATACCATGGTGTTTGTGCTCTATTTGCTATAATTTTAATTCCCAATGATGATAAACATGCAAGTTGACATCTATTAAGGCAAGAATGTTCATCCCTTGTCATTTTTACTGGCTCCATGCTAACATTCATCTTCTCCGTACTAACATCCATCTCCTTTCTGCTTCTTCCTTTTCTTCTCCATAATCATTTTGCTAGCATCTTGTGACACATAAGTAAATATCTTGCATAATCATGTTAGAATCATATAGGCATTATAAAGCATCAAAGGCATCATCATAAACATGTAAGTTCATTCATATTGTATTTGAAAATACAAAAATGTAGAAAGCATTGTCAAGCATACATACATACATGCATACATCCATATAAGCATCACATTTAAAGTCATGATCGCATAGTATCATCTGACATTCTCATCTTATTACATACATTCTCATGCATAATCATTGCATCCCATATAACATCATATACATATAATTATCATTACATTTGTGCATACATCATATACATTTCCATATCATTGCATTTGTATAAACCATATATGCATCCATGACATAGCACTTTTATACATCATTCACATTGCATTGTATCATCTAACATCCATAGCATAGCAGGTCATACATCACATTGAAAAGAATTATAATCATATAGAAGCATCACATATATAGCAAATAATATCAAAATACATCATTCATACATCATATAGAAATGCATGGTCATATAGAATCATCTCATAAGGGCATAACATCCTAGCATCATAGTCCATCATACAATATAGAAGCATGCATAATAAATAACACATCATATGGTCATTGTCAAGTTAGGTATTTCACATATATATAACAAAAATGATAAGTGTCACAATATAATATTAGAATGATCCAAAAAATGGAGCTTGTAGGCTCAGTCAATATATATATGTGTGTCAGTGTCTGAAAGCATAATAAAATGGAACTAACTAGTGCTCTCCTGTCTCCAGATAGGGAGGGACCCCTGGATGGTGGCCTATCATCCTGAGGCTGATGAGATCTTGATGACCTATATCCTGACCTTGATGACCTATCATATGGTGAAAATATCTGTGACACCCCACCATTGCTCTATGATCTCCTACTTTGGGATCTGCTCTCAACCTCTAAGAAGCTCAGATCTCTATGCTCTGGAGGCACCTCCCTCTCATAGTAGTATCTATAATACTACTCAGCCTAGCAAGCCCTCCTGAGCTCCTGTAAGATGTCTATTGTCAACCCACTGCCTCTACTCACAACTTAACCTCTCTTTGCTCATAGCTATTGTATCTCAACTTGTGTTTCCTACAACTTTTCTTGCATCTAAGCAATCTGATCATCTACTGGTTGATCCCCCTCCACATCCATCCTCTCTAAAATGGGGATGTCCTCCAAGCCCTCATCCATAATGACCCTCTCCCTCTCCTCCTCCTCCCAATCTACCATCTCCTCATCTCATCCAACCTCTCCCACATCAACATGCATGCGGACATCCATTGTCAGCTACTTACCCTTTACCCACCTCTCCTCCTGGTCAGGTGCATCTATCTATACCTCTCCCATCACCACCTTTACTAGTATCTCTCCCTCCTAGCAAGGGGCCTTTACTACCTATCTATCACTGTCTCTCCTTGGTGGATGAGGTGGACGGGGTGGTCTCCCATCCTTTCCTCTCTTGTCTCGGACTCACCTATCTCCTCATCCCCCTCTCCCCCTATCCCCTCCACCATCTCCTTTGTCATCATCTCCTTTTCCTCCCCAACCTCCATCTCCTCGGCCCCATCCTTGGCCTTGCACTCCTCTCTCGGCTCCCCTCCTCCATCTATCCACTGGTGTTGATAGGTCTATATCAGTCAGTGGCTTGGGTTTGTGTTGTCTCCACCATGCATCAAAAATAGTAGTGGTGCCTATGTCTGCATCCCCATCTACCCATATCCACTGTACTAGTTGTAATGCATCTATGTCCTACTCAACTGTGGTCACAAGAATCATAGGACCCCAAGGCTAGATCTCTCAAATAGATTGAGAAAACTCTATTGTGCCCATAGGTACTCCCTGCTACTCCTCAAACTATTGTCGAACCCTCTTTGGAAGATATATCTCAATAATCTAGCTCTGTACTGTCCTGCCAATCAAGTATCGAGCCTATAGAAAAAATGATAAGTGAGCATCATCATCGTAGAAGGGAATGCAGTCTTTGTAAGGTCTCCATGTGAATGAATCTATCAAATTAATAGCATGTCACCAATAACTAGTGTCACCAGCATGAGTTTGAGTGACTGTCCCTCCATAGATATGTTACTTGCAGCCCTCCCAAGTTGTTCCTTTGAACCGTAGGATCACATCGCGGATATGATCCTAGGCCCAAACCATTAGGAGTGTGATCCCATAGGTGATACTATGACCTCCCCTGTATGCATATCATTTAGCTGGAAGTATAACATGGATAACATACATGGCCCCCAAGCATAGATAGTGTCATGAGTAAGCATGCCGACTAGCATCTTTCCCCAGCTAACAGGAAAACCATGTCCTTGTCGATCAGGAAATACCACTTCGCCAATGGTACTGAATAAAACAATGACAAAGAGATCATATATCTCAACAAGTGTGTCCTAGTGAACCTCATACTCCTCCACACCAAGCTCTACCTCATCCTCATGGTCGAAGGTCATTATAATAGCGTTGTATCCTTGCTATGGGTCATATGACATATGCTCTCCATGAATAGGTAGTCTTAGTATGCACATACATCTTCTGGGGTCACTCTAGCCTCCCCTATCAACAAATGAAATGAGCTC
>VDFB02047230.1:627814458-627851272 GCA_007258455.2 Sequoia sempervirens
TTAAGTTGTTAGTAGGACAATGCAGGTAGAGCAGGTATCATCATACTTTATGAGTAGAGGCAGTGGGTTGATAGTAGACATCTTACAGGAGCTCAGGAGGGCTTCCCAGGCTAAGTAGTATTATAGATACTACTATGAGAGGGAGGTTCCTCTAGAGCATAGAGATGCAAGCTTCTTAGAGGTTGAGAACAGATCCCAAAGTAGGAGATCATAGAGCAACAGTGGGGTGTCACATAAATTGTCACCATATGATAGGTCGTCAAGGTCAGGATATAGGTCATCAAGATCTAATTAGCCTTAGGATGATAGGCCACCATCTAGGGGTCCCTCCCTATCTAGAGATAGGGGAGCATTGATTAGTTCCATTTTATTATGCTTTCAGACACTGACACACACATATATATTTTGATTGATCCTACAAGCTCCATTTTTGGGATCATTCTGATATTATACTGTGACACTTATCATTTTTTGGTATATATATGTGAGATGCCTAACTTGACAATGACCATATGATGTGTTATTTATTATGCATGCTTCTATATTGTATGATGGATTATGATGCTAGCATGTTATGCCCTTATAAGATGATTCTATATGACCATGCATTTCTATATGATGTATGAATGATGTCTTTTGATATTCTTTGTTATCTATGTGATGCTTCTATATGATTATAATTCTTTTCAATGTGATGTATGACCTATTAGGCTATGGATGTTAGATGATACAATGTAATGAAAATTATGTATACAAATGCTATGTCATGGATTCATATATGGTTTATGCAAATGCAATGATATGGAAATGTATATGATGTATGCACAAATGTAATGATAATGATATGTATATGATGTTATATGGGATGTAATGATTATGCATAAGAATGTATGCAATAATATGAGAATGTCAGATGATACTATGTGATCATGACTTTAATATGTGATGCTTATATGGATGTATGCATGCATGTATGCATGACAATTTTTTCTACATTTTTGTATTTTCAAATGCAATATGAATGACCTTACATGTTTATGATGATGCCTCTGATGCTTTATAATGCCTATATTCTTCTAACATGATTATGCAAGATATTTACTTGTGTGTCACAAGATTCTAGAAAAATGATTATGGAGAAGAAAAGGAAGAAGCGGAAAGGAGATGGATGTTAGTACAAAGAAGATGAATGTTAGCATGGAGCGAGTAAAAATGAAAAGGGATGGACATTCTTGCCTTAATAGATGTCAACTTGCATGCTTATCATCATTGGGCATTAAAATTATAGTAAATGGAGCACAAACACCATGGTATGACATATACCAAGGTGTGTAGTGTTACCACTTGCAAAAGAGAAATAGTCAAAACAATAGGCCAAAAAGACAAGGAATGCCATGACTCATACTAAGGGCCCAATTGCCCTAGTATTTTTTTCAAGACAAACCACAAGCAACAATCAAAATAAAAGAGATCATGATACATCATCACCCCTCTAAATCCTTCATGGGACATCCTCGAGGTAGCTAGTAACACGACCAAAGACAAATAAAAAAGATAAGACCAACTAGACCAAAAATTTAACAACCATTTAGATCAATTGCCAGAGTTTATTTTATGATAAGATTGATGTGATTGATTGACTAATTCTTTGAAAAGTTTGATTGATATATTGACTAGATTGACTAATTGATAAAGTTGATTGTTTGATAAGGCTGACCAACTAATTGATTGTTTGACCAGATAGACTAATTGACTAGTTTGATTGAATGACCAAGATTGATTAAATGACTAGATTGAGTGACCAATAAGATTGACCAATTAACAATATTGATTGACCATTGTTGATTATGTTTGGTTTCAAGAAAGACATATCCTGTATAAGGAAAAAGTAATTAATTGATTGACTAATTGGTTTGTTTGACCATGCCTAGTTTCAGGAAGGACACATCTTGTTTAAGGAAAATTATGGGATTGACCAATTTGACCAATGTCCCAATCCAGGAAGGACACATCCTAAATAAGATAAAATGATAAGACCAATGACCTAAAAAGCTTTAATGATTACACAATTGATTGATTTGGATTGAAGACTAGTTGGATAGTTGATTTGTTGGTTTGATATTTGATTCAAATGTTTGTTTTCTTGAAGACAAAAGATATAGATAGACTCGACAAACCCTAAAGGAATGACCTAGGGCCTTGGGGGCTCATTGATTGATAGCCTTTCCTATGTTATACACGCAGAGACCTCATAGTTTGATTGATGTTGACCAAAATTGATATGACTTGACAAAACCCTAAGGACGAACCTAATGCCTTAGGGGCTCATCAAAAGATGGCCTTGCCTATGTAGCAATGTGTGGAGACAATGTAGTTCGACTAGACTTGGATTGACAAAGACTTCAACTTCAACTCTGAATCTAAATCTTTTTTTTTGGAGTTTTTATGTTTTCTAATTTTTTTGGATTTTGATGATTTTCTAATTTTTTTGTTTGGATTTTTGAAGGTTTTATGATTTTTTTGGATTTTGAAGTTTTATGATTTTTTTTTTTGGATTTTTGAAGGTTTTAAAATATGATACCATGTGTAGGATCTCATGAAGACATAAGTCAAGGAATTGCCCCCAGTTAGGTATAAGACCAACTTATTATGCATGAGGAGATTGATGGATGCAAAAGATGGTCATGAAAGTGAAGGATGCTAAATTTCAATGCTTCTCAGGCCATGAGAAGGATGACAATGATTTATTATGGATGGATGATATGTGTGAATGGATGGAGGAATTTATTCATATTAGAAATCCTTAAGAAAAAAGACAACAAATTCTAAGATTGAAGACTTAATTTTTTGGATAACTTGGTTTATATTTGATACCTTTTTCCTAAAATTTTATTATTTATTTCCAATAATAATTTCAAAATAACAATCAAAGGGCTCAATTCCAAAATGAAAGAAAAAAAAAGATTTGGATAAAGAGGGCCAACATTGAAAGTGTTTTAAAAGAGAGCACTAGAAGGGATCAGACTACCCAAGTTTATTTTACAACCACACCCAACATTTATTAGCAAGCTCACATGTTAAGAGTAGATGATCTGTATCTTTATATGCCCTACCACATAGGGACATGGCAAGAGAGGAGTTATACCTAGTCTATCCAATCTCATGCTGAAGAGAATTTTTTCTTTCAATGCCAACTAAGCAAATTCTTTGACTTTAGGAAAACATGTTGAACCCTAAAACAAATTGTAAGGCCAATAAAAAAACTGGATCGAGCTTACTAATAATTTTTACCCATCACTTACATTGTAACAACCTAATTTTGACTTAATCCAAATGATCTCATCCTCCTTGTTGGAGAAAAATACCTATTGATTATTCAGTTCTTGCCTTAATGAGTCCTTTAAGTGTTGAGGCACATGAAGAAAATCAAAAGACCTCCATTTCATTGAAGGAGGGGAAGAAAAATGGTGGAAATATTAAATTTAATCTAGAAAAGGTGGAAAAATAAAAATAAAAATAGATTGAGAGTTTGAGCTATCTAAGAGGAATTGATTATTATAGATAGTTGAAGAGGAATATAAATTTTCATTGAATATAATGGAGAATTTGAAAAAAAGAGTTAGGTAGAGAGAAAGAGAAGAAATATACTATAGAGGAAGATATCAAGGAAGTGGTAGAAGACCTTATAATGAAGGTACTAAAGAAAGAAGTAGCACCTAGGAGGTGTGTTTAGCCACATTAGATAATTAGATAATTATTTGGGACCACTTATAAAGTTGTATTGTAATATTGGTTTATTATTTAATGTGTGGGAGACATAGAATAATAATTTAATATTTGGGGAAATAATTTAATAAATTAAAAAATTAGTACCTAATATTAAATGAGGGGTCAATCGTTTTGTTTTCAAATGGTTTTGTGGCACATGTTTTTATCTTACCACTGGGTTGTATTTGTGTGAACTTGTATCTATAAAAGGAAAAACATGTTTAATGGTTAAGGTTGGCTAGGTGAATCTCTATGAGGAGTGCATATGTGAAGCATGGCATGGGATATGTGGATTCATGCTTGGACACATGGAGGATGCATTAGAGAGGCTTGATGCTTAAAAATTATTCATGGTAACTCTATGAGTGAATGTATTATTTTATTGCTAAATAATAGATGGAGTATGGATGCTTTTCGAGGCTAATATTTTTCCTCTTAAGGGTTTTCCCAAGGTATATCTTGTGTTATCTTGTGGATTGTCTATTTGATCTATGTATTTTATTATTTTTTAGCTTGTATGCATGATTTTATTTTATGGGGTTATGTAGGAAATGGATTAAATGAACTAGGAATTGATGCATTGTTTCCTAACAACAACCACAAAACCCTCAAAAACAAGTCAAAATAGGCAAAAATTTCATGCAAAATGAAGTTTCCAACCAAATATATGAAATAGGTAGAGGAGAGAAGAGGGAAAAATTGGCCCTTGACTAAAAATAATTTAATTTTTTATAGCTTTTATATACTGTACAGATTTGTACAATACCATATGTATTTGTATGATACAATAAAGTACAAGAATTAAAAAATTGTAAAAAATTGAATGTTACCAAAATTGATGAAATGAAATGTACTTTTTCATTTCTTAGGCCTTCCAAAATGGAATTATCCATTGGCTCAATGATGCTCCAATGATAGGTCTATATGTAGGATTCACCTTGATGCAAGAAGGAATGTACTCTCATGACTCTAATACCATGTTGGAGAATGCCAAGATCTAAAAGAATGAAACATCCTTCCACTAGTGAACCAAATATGAGCACATTAATATATCTTTCATATACAAATGAGAGTTTATAAATACAAATATCAACATTGCATACATAGGAAAGGATGAGGAGGTGAGAAGGTAGGAGTGAAAATTTTACTACCCCTCCAAAGGTGCAGTGTTCACTTGCCATCTCACTTAGAAAGTGTATACTTGTGTAAAGTGTGCATGTAATAAGTGTCTCAAATGATGAAAAAAAATGTCTCAACCACATGAGGTGAGAAAAAATTATGAAAAATATTAAGTAAACTTAAGCTAAGTGTGAATAGGTCAATTCTAGAAAGGTGATTCACTAACTAGTTTGATATTGACTATTTATACTAACATACAATTAACATAAGATTTTCATTGTGTATTTACTTTGTTATATACTTATGATAAATCAAGATATTTTATAGATTATCTATCTCCAAAGGATGATGAGTCTTAAATGTAGAAGATAATAGCCTTATATAGACTTGGGGTGATCCCACAATACTAGTTTACAATTTTTGGCCAAACTGGAAACTAAAATAATTTTTTCTCACTAAATCTTCACTATCGGGCACCTATAGCGACTAAACCATGAGGAATTTGAAGATGATGCAAACTAGTGATTTGTGACATTTTGTCTATAAATTCTAAATACATTTTTTCAAAAATTTTGGAATCAGATTGCACTTCTTTTTCCATCTCCTTTGAAAACTAGTTTTTTTCATAGAACACCATTTTTTAAGGAGTGATGCTCACCGTATACAACATAACTTTTTTTCCATGAAGGATAAAATTCTATTTTTTTCAAATTTAGATTTGCAACTATGATATCTAGTGCTTACAATCAGTTTCATAGTGTTTTCTTGAATATTTTTTCCTTAATCAAGTTTCAAAGTCAAACTAATTACAATTCAGACATAGGCATACCATATACAACATAACTTTTTTTGTATGTATTGAAACTCAATTTTTTTTGTTGGATCAAGGACTTCAATATTTGGTGCACTCATTTTTTTTATTTTTTTTTATAATCTTATATTTTTCCACATGTACAGAACAAAGAGCTTGATTTTCGATGAAAAACCTATGTTTAATCAAACTAAAAAAACAAATACATAATAAAACCAAAACATATTGAAATTATATTTGTTGGATAGCTCGTTCTGAGGACTACCATTATCTAGTTGGGTATGTAAAGTCTCCTCCATTTTCATCCTCAACCCGACCTTCAAAGGGAAAAATTTTAGAATTTTTTGGTGCCAATGGGTGAGAAGGTGGGAAAGGGGGGTTCGCTCGAACCAAGGGGGTTCGAGTCAACTCCATTTCCACAAAAGGTTTTTTTTTTTTTCTCCTGGAATGGTGGGACCCTACATTTAATGGGTTCACTTGAACCAAAAGTTTGTTTGAACCCCCAAAAACCAAATTTTTTTGCATGGGGTCATTTTTTACAACTTTTTCTTCTTCGCTAGAATTGTAAACCACTTTTGTGGGTTTACCCCTTGACATCTAATATATTTTTATTTTTTCTAAGGAAATAAATCTCATTGGTTGCAAGTGGGTGTATGAGAAGAAAATTAGTGCAAATGAACATTTAGATGTTGATGGTCAAAATAGCACAACCTATCTAATGTTATGCACATATGAATCTAGAGCTAGTCTTCATTACACCTCATGGAGTTGCAAAGGCTCATGAAAGAGTTGAGACTCAAGCATAGTACCAACATTACTAAGCTTCAAGGTTATAGCAACATATGACTATGGGGGATATGAAGAAGTTGGTAGTCGGTAGTTGTAAGAGTGTAAGTGATGGTAACATGTCACTAAATAATCTATTTGATTTAATCCTTAAAATCTGACACCAAATTCTAAATCTATAAAATATTCAAAAGATAATTTTTTTAACCTCAAACCTTTTAAAATTTAATTTAAAATCTGACACCAAATTCTAAATCTATAAAATATTCAAAAGACAATTTTTTTAACCTCAAACCTTTTAAAATTTAATTTAAAATCCAACACCAAATTCTAAATCTATAAAATATTCAAAAGATAATTTTTTTAACCTCAAACCTTTTAAAATTTAATTTAAGATGAAACCAAATTAGAAAACATTTGGTTGTAAACCATATTATCTCACAAGCACTCCAACAAAAGAGAATAACTAGCAAGATAAAAGAGGAAATCAATTCCTTGTCAACTCTGTATGAAAATTAAACCACATGTGCTTTTTAATTATTTAAAAATTGTGTAACATATTATTTTCATTGTTAAATCAAAATGGCGAACATAAGAGGGTAAAGACTGCAATTGAATCTATTGAGGACCTCACTACATAGATGTTCTATTCGTTTATTTTTTTAAATGGTTTAAAAGTGGGGTACTAGAAAGTACCGCCTTGGGGATACGTACGATGCCTGCAACTATACTTCGAGCGAGTCGAACTCTTGCAACCTCAATTACAAAGCAATGATTTTACCACTGTTGCAAAGGACAAGCCAGGAACATTGTTTTCTTGTTTCATACTAACTTAAATAAAAATGGGCTCTTTGTCGTCCTGCACTTACTTATTCTTTCCAAAATTTTGGGTATTCCTTTGAGGAGGAGACGAAGCAGTTTGACCATAGGCGGTTTTTAATTTTTAATTTTAAATATTAGAAATAATTTAATTTATATATTAATATAGATTGAGGATAACATAATTAGTATTTTGCTATGGAGGACAAACATGTGTTTGACAAAGCATATATACTTTATTAAATATAATAGTTAGATTACATTTTAAATTAAATGATTAAAAGAGAAGTTATTGAAGTGTATTTTTTTAATTTTAGAATATAATATATTGGATATAACATTGTATATAAAAAAGTAAAAGGAACATGGGTTTCAAATTACAAATATATAATATTTTAATATTAATATTTTATTTTATTTTAATTATATTATTGTCTAGGTTAAATGTGTATATTTCTTATATTTTATTTTTAGCTTTATTTTATATTATTTTATGTGAGGTTTTAATTATATTATTCTAATATACATTTTTTTATCGATTTGAAGTTATTTTCATTTCTTATTGATTTATAGAAAAAATAGAACTCTTCAAAAGAAAAATCGTTATTGAGTCTATGTGCATAAAAATGATTCAAGTGTGTGACACAAATTTGATGCTTGTTCAAAAATTCAAATTCACCTTACATCTAAATTAATTTAGTTTTAACTAGACATTGTGTGTTGATCCTCCTACTAGAACTTTTTTATATTGCAATTTGGTTACAAATATGCTTGCTTATATGAGCAACAACATGAGATCAATGGAGGGCAACTAAATGAAGTTTAATTCTAAAATCTCTACTCTTAAAAGTAGCCCTTCAAAGGTAGATCATGGCATGACAAGTTGTGAAGGTGCCTCTATAAATTGTGACCCCTAGGTCTTTGAGAAGCCATAGGCCACTTGCTTGAGGCCTCTTTCTTTTGTTTTCTTGTGACCTAGTGTATTTGAGTACAGTGTGGCATGCAACACTGCCATTTCTTTTTCTCT
This sequence comes from Sequoia sempervirens, assembly GCA_007258455.2. NCBI lineage: Eukaryota > Viridiplantae > Streptophyta > Pinopsida > Cupressales > Cupressaceae > Sequoia > Sequoia sempervirens. The sequence continues at coordinate 627,822,789 of VDFB02047230.1, forward strand.
TTTTTTCAAACCCTTATGGCCATCTCCTCTTTCCATTAGTTCTACAAGATGGTGTTAAGGGGGGTTTTGGGGGATCCCCTAACCTCTCCTTCAAATCTATTCTTAATTTGGAGGAACCCTCTTTGTTGAGACATGAAAAAATTATCAAGTTTCTTTTGAATGTAATGAAAGAAGTTAGATCTAAGCAACAAATGACTAATCATTTGAATTGAACATTAGTTGTCTAGAAAAGAGTAAGAATCAACCAATCCTAGTTTTTAATTCAGATTCAATTGTGGATATGATATTCTCTATTTGTCAAAGCATGCTCTAATATGCAAGTTTATGAGAATTCATATAGCTTTGCATTTTATAGAGGCTTATGATCAAACGAATTTAAACCCAAAATGAGAGATAGAAATCATCCTAGCTAGAAATAATCAAGCGAGTTTACTTACCAAACCTTGGAATGTAGGATTTGATTCTATGGAGGAACTACTAGCTAAGATACCTATTTGGATTCACTTTCCTAGGATTTAGATAGATTTTTTGAGACATGACACTATTCAATCTATTGCAATGATTATTGGAAAAACCTTAGGATCATCTCACCAATATTTGGATAGAAAGGCAACTACTTTTTATTGGTTATGTGTTGAAATTAGTTTTAATAATCTTCTTCCACTATTTGTAAATTAGATTAGGTAGTGCGAACTTGATTCAACAAATTGATTATTAATCTCTTCCTTTTTTTCTATTAGGAATACCATGAATATGGACATCTTGAAATAAATTGTCCAAAGATGGGTCCTAGACCATCTCAACCCTCTCCTAACACATAGAAAATCAACCCAAAGGTGAAAGGAAAGACTCTAGTCCATTCAAAAGAGCCAAATTCCAATAGATTTATTCCTATGAAATGTTGTTCTAAAGGGAAGGCTATAAATCAACAATAGAAAGACATTCCGAGAGGGTTGTATTACAAAAACATTGTTATTTTAAAAATATTTTAGGACGTAGAATCAATGGAGCATGATAATATTAAATCTAATCAAGGAGACAATTTATTAGATTCAAACATATTTTCTAATTGTAATGGAGCAAATTTGCACCCCTAGGAAAATTCCCCAATTACATCACCCTTACCTTCGAAAACAAAATTTGATGATGTAATTCGACATCCACCACCTTTTTCCATCCACTTGGTGGCTCATTTTGGCATTGGTGGATGAATCTTGGTGGCGATGTATGCATTTCATGCAAACGTCCACACACCGTGTTGCCATTTTGATAGGATTCCTGCCTCTAGAATCCATAGAGGCGTTTTGTTTCTCCATTGCTCACAAATTATAATGTCTCTACCTCCCTTGACCACCAAGAAATAGGTCTCTTGCCTCCTTTTTACCCTTCAAATTCTTTATTCTCCATTCTTTCATTCCTTCTTGACACTTCTTGATGCTCTACACACTCTTAGATTCATTCTCACTTTCAAGATTCTACATCAATCATTTGTGGCTACAAGATGCTAGTTCTTGTCTCCCACACTCTGTTTGTTGTGATCTAGAAGAGCATGGGTCACCATATTGTGTAGATATTTCTACAAAGAACTTATTGCAAATGTAAAAAATTCCAAAGAAAGAAGGATTATCCTTGGTAAAAGTTGATTCCATCAAGATGGAAATTTTTTAAATGGAAGCAAAAGAACTTCAGGTAATTTTAGATCAATTGAAAAAGTTTGAAGAAAAAGAAGATGATGAAAGGAAGGTTCCTCCTCTAGTAGGCATGTAATAAAAGAACATTAGCAAAAAGGGAAATGATAAAATGCCAAAGGAAAGGAAGAAAAAATATTATGAAAAATTTAATTTGATATGGGAATCACAAGTAGAATTTGGTGTTATTTGGACACCAGATACTCACTTTTGCACCCCTCAAAAATGATTGTAATCTATTGGAATGCTAGGAGTTTGTGTAGCATCCCTCAACAAAATGCTACTTGGGATTTGATTTGTGAACATAAATAGGATATTTTCTTTATTCAAGAGACAAATATTTTAGTGGAATATATGATTAACATCTCTTCTAAGATATGGACTAGGGGCCAATGTTAATGCATTAGTGCCTAGGTAATTGTTGCATAGAAAATTATATACACTTACAATTTCACATTATGTTTTGGCCTCCTAATTTATTGGACTTAATTAAGCTTCTAATTTTCTAAATTATGCATTCCAAAGCCTAATGTTTACTATTTTCCAAAGAAGGATAAGTATTAAACAAATGCATTGAATCGTTAAATTATCCACAACTTTGAGTGTCTTGGAATTTTGGGCTAGGACCCAGTCACCTATGGGAAAATGGGTCCCCCTTCTTAGTTAGGAACCAAATTTAAATATATTTTTGGTGATATTTTAATATGAAAAATTCAAATATGAAGTGTCGACTTTTGGAATCTAATTTTTGGTAAATTAGATAACACCTATAAGTACCTAGTTATTTTATCATTTGAAATTTAACACGCATTCAACAGTAAATAATATTGTCAAGAGAATTATTGAGCAAGTCAAGAGTAACATTATCGGATTTCATTACAACAATTCAAGATCCAACATCATGTCAAATTTTATGTGTGTTCATGTTCATGCTTTGTGAAGGTTAACATTGTTGTAGATATCCAAAGCATTCAAGCATAATATCAAGAAAGGTATGTCTTCAGTCCTTCAAGGTAGCCATTGAAGGTTGGTGAGCTGCAACATTGTGTTCATTCATCATTTCCTTCCTTTCCATTAAGGTTTTATTATTGACATTTCCATTGTGGAAGTGTAAACACTTACACAAGGTTTGACTGAGGCAATCCCCTATATATCACAACAACTTCCCTCTTTGTGAATGTGTAGGTTGCAGGTTTGGAAAGGATTGAAGAGATCTTTAAGACCTGTTTTGTATTGTTGCATTTGTTTTCATCAAAGTTGTCAAGACATGAAAGCTTCATTATAGAATTTATTAACGACATTCTAACAATGGGACAGGCAGAAAACAAAAGCTTAGATCTAGCACCAAAGGTCCTTGAAAATTGGAAAAGACACCCTAACAAAGACCCAGTCACCCAAGGGCGACCCAATCCTACTACGATACTCAAATATGACTTTTGGTGTCAGGTACATATTAGTTTGCACCTTCTAGATCCACTTGTAGAATTGTGTTTTCATCTGTTTGTATTTGGGAAATTACATTTATCATATTAGGTAATTTAGTTTGCTTAGTTTAATCATTTCAAATCATTCCTAAATCATTCCTACCCCCAAATAGATACAAATCCGGGTTTGATTGACTCACTTAAGAGGTTGAAATTTAATTTATGCACCTAATTGATTTGCATCTTAATGAAGCTATAGAAATGATGGAACAATAAACCTTTGCTCATTAGGGTGTACTACTTTTTTATGTTCCATTTTGGTGAACCTAGCATTCTTACATCATAGCTTTCTGATTGGGTAGTCTTTCAAACCCTAGATCTAGGTTTTGCATCATTATATTTTGAATTTCTCATCTAGGTTTTGTTTCATTTTGTTTCACATTTAGGGTTGCACATTACATCATAAAAACTATAAAAATCCAAAATATTGCATTCATATTGCAACATAGGTTGCACTCCAATGTGTTTCAATCATTTAGATTAGATTTTCATTTCAGATTTGCATATAAAAATGTGTCATTTTGTTCCAAAATTGTCATACATTTGTATTTCCTTTACATTAATTTTTTTTGGAAAAATAGTCATTGTCAAACCTATTTGCAAATAGGAACAGTAACCTTAAACATCAATTTAAATATTCAATTTCTGAATTTTTAGAACACTGTATAAAGACTCAGTCACCCTTGGGCGACCAGATCCTTGTATAGGTGTCTCAACAAAAAAATTCACACTATTTTGTCCCTATCCACTCAATTGCATTGTATTGACATATCTCTATTTTGGAATCAGTAATTGAATTTTATAAAGCATTTTTCATCTAGTTCATACAGTGAAATAAAGTTCATTGTTTAAGATCAAAATTTGCATTCAAAATCATCATTTTTAGGTATCTACATATTTCAATCAATCAATTTTTACATTTTAGATCTAAAAATTACATTAAAAATTGTTGGCTTTATTGTAGATATGAAGCTTGAGAAATTTAGGTCAAAGGGTTTATTATATTATGCTTTCATATGAGGGTTTTGTAGAGTAAATTTCATAGAAAACCTCTTGACACAAAACAACCCTCACCATTGGATCTAAGATGGTTGAGAAATGAAGATTCATATAAAATTTTCCCTATTTTGGTCATTGTGAAAAATAAAAAATTTCCCCTATTTGCCTTGTCATACCACCATACGACTGTCTAATTTGCCTATAGAATAAAAGATAAATAAATAAATAAAATAAAATAAAATAAAACCTACAAAATAATTTATATTGAAAATATTTATAAATTAAAATAAATAAAAAATATTAATGTGGGGGGTGGGTGAAGGGGGTGGGGGGGTTCTGCAAACCCCCACCCATGACCATGGTATGTCCCTAATTGACAACGACTAGCCCTTGCAGGGGTGTCAACCCTTTCAACTGATAGATTCTCTTGATTGGTGAGGCTATCAGTCTTGCCCCCTTGATTCCCACCCCTAGTCTGGTTGGGTCTAAGCCTAGCCTATCAAGCTTTAAACTATTTAAACACCATTTTAAATTAAAAAAAAATGTTTTTGAAATCCACAATTAAACCCACTACCCACCCTCCACCAGTACACCATTGATGGCTCCACTTGGGGACCACTTCCCTACCACCTACTATCCAAATTAGAGATTTTTTTTTTTAAATGGGCATAACTTTCATCCATGGTGTCAAATTTTTAACTTCTTATTCTCGTTGGAAAAGTGGTTTCTAGAACTACATAGTGGTAAAAATTTGATTCCATGATTTTTATATTTAGATTAGTTTTTGGATCCTGAAATCTAGATATTCTTGTTTTCATAGTTTTGAGCATAACGTTTGCATATGAAATTGGATTTTTATTTATTTTGAATAGGCATTGGAGAGCATGCGTAGTATACTACATAGTGGATTAGGTAGATTTAAAATTTATGGTGTAGAGAGTGTATTGTACTTATTTGATCACTTGTAGGTGCCTGAGATTTGAGGAGTGATTGTGTGAGCATCCAAACGAGTCAAGAGGTGAAATATTGAAGTACATGTTTTTGTATGATATTTATGGTGGTATAGTTGATTATCAATTTGGTGCTTTCTAGTAAAGGTTGATAGGATTTTTTTAGAGTTTTAATTTGATGGTGACAGGTACATAGGTTGTATTTGGTTTTGAGGACATGGGTTGACACATGTAGAGGCTTGGACCCTCATGTTGGGTGATAGTTGAGTGCATGTACAATGTTGGTGATAATTATGGTGTCTTGGATATACAAGTACATTTGAGCATTGGCACAACATGATCATGTATGCGGTTGTTTGGTGGTGATATGGTTTGGTGTTTGGAGGTTGTTCTTATCTCCTAGATTCTTGATTGGTTCCTTGAATATGGTTGTTTGTGGACATGTTTAGCAAATCAAATCTACATGGTTGATTTGGTTTTTGAGTCTTTTTTTGTACAAGATTATCTTCTTTGATATCTCAGTTTGTAGGTTACTAATGTGATTATTTATTTTCATTCTTCAATTTTTTGGATCATCAAGTTATGCAAATTATGGATTAGTTACCCATTTTCTTGTAGTGGGATGATTCGAATGTAGACTATCTATATCCATAAGAGTGATTTAGTGTTGATGCAAACTTTATTATTTGACCTTGTCTATGGTCATTTGTGCATTGGTATGCTGCTTTAATATGAGAGGATGAATGATTAAAGTATCTAATTAGTTGGTTGTTGAGACTTACAACTGAAATATAGAAAAATGAGGTTCACCAAAATGAATTGATAAAGGGGGGTATGGTGGACCTATTTCTCTAATTTCATTCAAAATGTATGCTATAGAAGATAGATCTGAAATCTAACAAGACTAACTATCAAAATGTAAATCTAGAAAGGGTCAAATGTTGTGTACATGTCACCAAAGATTCTTTTTCAGTCCTCACTAAGGACTGATTTTCCCTATGGCAAATGGGTCCTGGCTAGGGCTCCTAAAAATCAGCTTTTGGGTTCTATTCTTCTATGTTTGCACTCCTAGATTCTAGTTCATTGTCAGAAAGCCAAAAATAAAACCTATAGATTAGTTTTTTGTGATTTGACAACTTTTCTTGCAACTTTGACAACTTTACAACTTTCTTCAATTTTTCTCTCTAATAGATCTTCAACCTAAAATCTACAATCACACATCAAAGAGAGAAAAATGTTGTTTGTTAGGGAATAGGGTTTTTCCTTGGTCAAACCTGGTTTTGATAATTAAACCTTGAAATGAATAAAAGCATGAAAGGAATGATGAATGAAAAAATGAAATGTCACAACTCACCAATCCCTATTTGAACCTTGGATAAATATGCAATATAGCATGAAGTGACCTCAATGAATGTAGATCTTGATCATGAAATTTGTGTTAAAGGATGCAACACAACTAATAAGGGGGGGGGGGGGGGTGAATCAGTTGTCATAGAAATTCAACTTTAAAACTTCAACACATATCCATTCCACAAACATACTATTATGTTATTAAGCATAAGCAAGAGATACAAATCAGAAAGCAAGATAACACACTGAACACTAGATTTTATGTGGAAAACCCAATGAGGGAAAAACCATAGTGAGGATTAACTCATAATATAAAGTTGTTCTAAAACAGAAAAATTATAAGGCTCATTGCCAAGGGCTCACTATCCAAATACAAAAGCTCACTGCTTACAAGGAAGCTCACTACCTACAAAAGGATTTACAACCAAAATGAACTAAGAATAGTGCACCCAACAAGTGTTGATACAGTTCCGATGATGCTCAATAAACTGACTTGACACACTTCATTATATTCTCTCACTTTTGCATTTTCTACTGCTTCATCAATCACACTTCTTACTCGCTCGCTCTTCTTCCTCATCGCAAAACCTGCTCAAAATTCACATATATATACTTGATCTATCCACAAGCATCAATTAGGTCATCCTAATTAGATGCACATCATATTTACCAAAAATACTAATAGTCAGCTTGAATCATCCACAAAATATTTCCAAGAAGTAATTCAACCTTTCAACATGTTATATCAAGTCAGCATAGACCTAAGATAGGTTGCATAAATATCCACGTAGAAAAATTAATTCACCATTTTATAATTACTCCATGAAGTCAATGAAGAATAGACTTCAAGCAAAAAGCAGTAAACATTATGTTGGTTGCTACAACATTGTACGAGCACCAGAGCATGTAATATTCTGAACACGTATGCTTTCAACAATCATAAGCAATTTCCCAAAACCGTGAGCAATAATTGTTGACTGTGGAGGAGTGCGAACAAGAATATCAAAGGGACTACAATGAATATTGGTTCAAATACTAGACCAAAATACCAGATCATAGTGATGTGAATGACAACACAAAAACTATAGAGATAGTCAATCTTCTTCATTTTTACAACAATCTCCCCTTTTTTCATTGATGGCAACATGGAACAAAAACTTCTTCTTCAAACTTTCCAACACAATCTCTCCCCACCACAAAAATTCTCCAACTCCAATCTCTCCCCCTAACTTCAATCTCTCCCCCTTTGACATCAATGGAAAAGAGCGGCCAAAAAGGGTGTACCAAAATTTGAACATGGTGACATCAAAAATCATAACTATTCCAAAAAAAAACTTCTGGATGACCAAAAATTTATTCTCCTCTTTTTCTTATCAACAAAAACAACAGAAATAGAACATTCAGGATTCAAGTAAAGATAATACTTTTCACCTAAAAAAAATTCTTATATCTCTCCTCAAGAATTGTATGTAGCTTCTTCCAGTTAAATGTACAGACTCCATCCAAGTGCAGATGCTTTCCAACACGCCCAATAGAGTAAAATATGGTGAACAATATAAACTATGTTCTTCAACATCTTTTGCATCAGCAAGAATTCTAGATAGATGGTCTAACCTAACCTTAGCAATTTCCTTAAGGAGCCAAAAAGACTTAACTACATCATCTCTCCGCCTTTGTACAACAATCAATTTAGCTTGAAGTTCATCAACTCTCAATAGTTGCTTTCCTTATTTATCTGCAAAGATGTCAAAACTCGTTCCAATACTATTTGCTTCTGACTCAATTGCATCAATTTTACTTTTGAAATTGTCTACCACAGTAGGCCACCAGAGACAATACTTGTAAATGTCAGATATTTCTTTAATGCACTTCTTTGTTTCCATGATAAGTTTAGATAATCTCCCTTTAACTTTATTACACCTATTTTCAACCAAAGCTTCAAATTTACATCCTTTCGTACCTTCAAGTAACATTCTTTCTTCAACAATCTCAACAAGATTTTCTAGCAAGAAATTAGAAACAGTTGATACATCAATACCTTTCCAAAGTAGGTATTCTACCAAAGCATCATCAATTTTTAGTCTATCAATAGGAGATATTGCACTCCATAATTCACCAAGCTTCTTTATCTTTCCCTTAACTAACACAAACTGGATGTCATTAGAGAATACATTCTCCTTCTCTTCTAAAATGTCAATGATATCTTCAGTTATAAATTTCTTCTTCTTCAATTTTAGAGGGGATTCACTAATGAAAATCTTTAATTTCCTTTTATCAGAGGAAGATCCCACCTCATACTGACTCAAAGCAGATATAACGAAGCAAAGATTTCATTTCAAAGATGTGAAATAAGACTTACACATATTCACACTGTCTGAAAACGCCTCTAGATACCTGTAAACCCATTTTCCAATAGGAATTTTAGATTCCCATACCACATTATCTTTTCCTGATAGGGAAAACAAAAATTAAAACACCAAGAATACTAGCAAAGATTTGAAATGAAAGGGATAAACCTCAATTACTGACATTCAAAAAAATTTAGAGAGATTCTCAAGCAACAAGCTACACAAGTCAAATTTCCTATTCTCCTTAACCATTATGTGTGCAATATGAACAACAATAGCCGATGTGGAGCCTTCATGATTTCTAAAATAGACCTTGTAAGAAATGTCGTAAGCCACATACCTCACAACCAAATCTTCAAGAGTGTTTATCAATAAAGCTCGTGGGTCTTTGCTAATGTCAGTCAATTCCTCCACATCTTTATACTTTACAATTTTCTTTCTAGGAAGGTCATCGATGCTGCATAAGCCAGTGATAGCCTTGATCGATTCCTTCAAAACCAAGTAGGTTTTTTCCAATACAATTCTTCCATTCTTGAAATTATTCAATAAGAACAAGATAAACTCCTTATTGACAACCCATGGAAATTTTCTCCACAAATCCATACCTAGGGTTTGGATGTTTTGTAATTCATCTTTATTCAGCCCTAGTTCCATTTCTTTCATCTGTCTATGGTCAAATTCCTCTAGCTCAACTCCTTTCAGCTTTAGAGGGAGGACATTACTTGATTCTTTGTCCATTTCTACACTTTCTTTAATTTGTTATTCTAGACTTCCTTGTTTTTCTTCTTCTATCCTATTTACAAATAGAGAAACAAATTATTTGATTACTTGAGTTAATTTCTTTGAATTCCTTTTAGAATTGCTTCAGCTCACTTCAAGATCTCTCTAAGATCGTTCAGGTTCTTCAAATGCTCAATTAACCAAGAATATTCTCAAAATTTCAACTTATACACCATTGAATTTACCCTAACCATACATTAAATGCAAAAAACATCAAAAAGTTGCTAAAAACATCTTTTCCAACACAGAAAACCCTAATTTGGTCCGTAAACTTTCATACCAGCATGATTTATTCTGGTTCCTTTTCCAAAACTTCTGGATATTTATTTTTCTCATTCCATCCTCATGCCAGCCTTTGACATGCCATAAAACAAGAGGGTTTTATAATTTTTCTAATAATGCTCCCCCTAAGACCATGCTAGGCCTAATTACCAAATAAGTCATCTATATGAGAAGAGATCACAAACACATTAGTAGATTTAGGCTTTTCTTCTTCTTCATTCTCTTTCTTTTTCCATATCTTATTCATCTCTTGTTTCACCTCTTCCTAGTCAATCTTCTTTACTGGATCATTCTTCTCTACCGGAGTAGACTAATTTCCATTCTTACTTTTGCAAACCTTTGAGATATGTCTAGGTTTATTACAATTATAGTAGACAACACTTTTTCAATTAGTATAACTTCCATTACCTCTCGACCTACACTAATTTTCTTTGTGTCCAAATCTGTTGCATGTATAGTAGTAGCCATTAAAGGATTGATTCATTCTGTCTCCAAGAAATCTATTCATCATTATCTTGTTGACTTGATATCTGCACTTAGTAGCCTTATGTCCAAACTTCTTGCATGAATTTTTTTTTCTAGAGAAAGAGCCAAGAAACTGATTCTGATTCATTTTGCTTTTGCACTCTGTTGCTTTATGACCATATCTATTACAAGAAAAAAAAGAACCATTAAAAGAGGAATACCTTTGTGCATTAGGCTATCTCACAGGTTGTCTTCTTAAAAACTTCATCTTCTACTTACCCTTGTCCTAAGTCATTTTGTTTCCCTTAGAACTTTCACTTGCACCATTTCCTAGACCAACTTTGTCTTTACTTGATTTTTGTCTAGCTATCAATTCTTTAAGCTTATCAAAGCTAGATTTTAAATTGTTTTCATAGATTTTTTCCTTCTCCAGATCTACTTTTAGGTTCACAACTTCTTGTTCAAGCTTGGTGCACTCTTTTGATTTGCTTTGTACCAAATTGTTTAGGCATTTTTCAATTATTTTCTTCTCTTCTACTTGTACTTTCAAACTAGCAATATCTTCATTAGCTTTCTTCAATTGATCAGTTACTTCCTTGTGCCTATCTTTGAACTTTTTCAATTGCTCCTTTAATTTTCAAACACAATCATTTTCTTTTTCAATATTTTCTTTCAGATCTTTGTTTTATCTTTCAACTTTGTCAAGATCCTCAAGAGCAGTCCAGAGCTCTCCTTTATCATTCATTTCTTCCATTTTTAGGATCTCCCTCAAGTTGTTAGGATTCTCTAGACGAACCGAGCTCTGATACCAATTGTTAAAGGATGTAGGACAACTGAGAGGGGGGTGAATCGGTTGTCCTAGAAATTCAACTCTGAAACTTCAACACATATCCATTCCACAAACATACTATTTTGTTATTAAGCATAATCAAGAGATACAAATTAGAAATAAAGATAACACACTGAACACCATATTTTACATGGAAAACCCAATGAGGGAAAAACCACGGTGAGGATTAATTCACAGTATAAAGTTGTTCTAGAAGAGAAAAATTATAAGGCTCACTACTCGAAAAGGACTCACTATCCAAATACATAAGCTCACTGCTTACAAGGAGGCTCACTGCCTACAAAAGGATTTACAAAACAAAAGAAGGCTTTACAACCAAAATGAACTGCCCAAAAAATGTTGATACAGTTATGGTGATGATCAATAAACTGACTTGACACAATTCATTATATTCGCTCACTTTCACATTTTCTATTGCTTCATCAATCACACTTCTTACTCGCTCGTTCTTCTTCTTCATTGTGAAACTTGTTCAATATTCACATATATATACTTGATCTATCCACAAGCATCAATTAGGTCAGTCTAATTAGATGCACAACACATTTACCAAAAATACTAACAATTGGCTTTAATCATCCACAAAATATTTCCAAGTAATTCAACCTTTTAGCATGCTATATCAAGTCGACATAGACCTAAGATAGGTCGCACAAATATCCATGTAGAAAAATTAATTCACCATTTTATAATTACCCCAAGAAGTTGGTAAGGAATAGACTTCATGCAAAAAGTAGTAAACATTTTGTTGGTTGCCATAACATTGTACGGGCACCAGAGCGCGTAATATTCTGAACATGTATGCTTTCAACAATCATAAGCAATTTCCCAAAACCATGAACAATAACTATTTGAATATGGAGGAGTGTAGACAAGAATATCAGAGGGAGTAGCACAAATACCGGTTCAAATATTGGACCAAAATACTAGATTAGCTACAACCTTAAACTTGTAATCATGACATGGTGACATCAATGACAACACAAAAACTGTAGAGATAGTCAATCTTCTTCATTTTTCCAATACTTTGATGTGAAACAATCCCTTTGATATGCTTGAATTGATCTTGAACACTACATCACCACATTAGCTCAAACAACATGCATGATGCAATACATCTTTGATATGACAATGGAATATTGATTGCTGCAATAATCTTCTATAGATATGCTCTTGAATGCTTTAGAAATTCTCTTGTGAAGTACTCTTGATTGCTTATGAAATTCTAGGATGAACATAGTGAAATAACCTTGTATTTATACATATCTTAACATTAATTCCTAAAATTCAAATATCACAAGCTGACATTGAATTATAGATTTAAAACCATTAAAATATTGCTAAAAAATATTTCAAATAGGGATCCTAGGTTTAAGTGAGGACCCATTCGCCATATGGTGAATGGGTCCTAGGTCACTTATCTAGGACACACATCGAACAAGGTGAAATATCATGTAAAATCAACACTAGTAGAATTTGACAAATAAATGACTATGTGACTTAAACTTTTAGTCACATGACTAAAAATTTTAGTCATGTGACTAACACTAGTAGTATTTTGAAAATAAATGACTAATTTGGTCATTTATAAGTGACTAATTTGGTAATTGGGTAAAATTACAACTAAATGACTAATATCAGACAAATAAAAATGACAAAATAAATGACTAATATTAGACAAATAAAAATGACTAAATAAATGACTAATATTAGACAAATAAAAATGACTAAATAAATGACTAAATATATGGCTAAATTAATGACTAAATAAATGACTATTATTCCTCTATTCTTTTTTCTTTCAAATTTGATCATAATCCATAGAGCTTAAGCCCCCCTCATGGAACCCCTACCAAAGCGGGTCCTTTGACCGCCTAGGTTGCTTGGTGCACCAAAAATACCTATTGTGTGGAAGGCATTTCCTTTCGATGCAGTCTTAAGGTCTTCACATATTTTATCAAATTTTTTAACAGTTACATTCTTTAACTTTTATTTTTTATTAGAGAATACAATATATAATAATAGTATAGCCTATATATACTATTAAACATAATAATAAATATAATTATATTATATATAATTTAATATTATTAATATTATATTAAATATATATAATATATTAATTATATTTTATATTATATTTATTATATTAAATTTTTATGACTAAACGAATCTTAATGATATCAAGTTTCCACAATCCATATAGATTATTGTTAGATGATTTCTGGGTTTGATTGTGTAAGAATTTTTGCATCAACATTTCAGATCGCACGCTGTGATCCATCATCAAGATAGATGAGAGATCAAGGAGAAAAATGATAAGTTGCAGACCAAGAATTAGCTAAAAAAGGCCAAGAGAAGGGATGAGGGAGAAAGGTGGCACGTATAGCAAGGACAATAGTCGATAACCAATAGGCCACTTGGACCAAAAGACATATTCAATTAAAAGAATACACTACAAATAAAGAAGAATACATAAAGAAAAATAAAATGTTCAATCAAAAGGCTATTGAAAATTAAAATAATAAGATAATACCAATGAGAAAAAAAAATTCCTTTTAAGTATGAGACAATTTAAATTAAATTAGCTCATTTTAAATATTCAAATATAATGATAAATTGTCTCATATTTATATTTAAATAAAAATGTCTTACACACACACACGCATATAGAAAAATAAGTAAGAGGCAATTGAAATTAAAAATAAATAAGAGAATTGAACGAATCTTAGTCGTTCATCATTTTTTTTCCCTTTTTTGGTTGTTTTTCACCATATTTTGCTGCTTCTCCTACCACTAATGGTTCCCACTCCTCCAAACTCTTCCTCACTCGTATTGACCTTTCACTTCTCCAATTTGGCAAGTAGTAGTCTGAAAATAAGGATTCACTGAGGGTTCAAGGCTTTCCTGTTTCAAAATCAAGAATCTAAGTAAGCCCTTAAACCCTCATATTTTCATTTTTCATTTACTGTGAATAGATTGAAGCGAACATTTATAGGTGCAATTATTAGTGTTTAAGAAAATTTGGTTTACTGTGAATAGATTAAAGGTTGAGGATTTGGGATTTACACCCACCGGTTGCATTTGCTTAAATTTTTCTAAGAAATTTTTAGAAAGACCCATTTTGAACATATCCTGTAGAGTGGATGGAGGTCCATACCCTATTCCAAAGATCTCATTTATGCAGGTGGAAAGAATGCTAGCAAAGGTTGTGGAGGCAAGTCTTACACCTGCCAATAGCATTTGCTTGAAGGTTTCAAAAGCCTTTTCAAAAAATCCATCATGTGTGCGCCCTACAATCAATGTATTCTATAAGATCACATCTCTTTGAGAAATTATGTTTAAGACTCCACAATTTCCAGTAAGAGAAGTAAGAAAAAGTAAGAAAATATTCCCTAATGAGGCAACAAATTGACAATGCCATGTATATTAAGAAAGACTTTGGAGAGAAACTAGTATATTATAGATGATGGGATTGTTTGCCATTGGATTGCAAATGAATGTCTAATTCCTTTTAGTGTGCCACCCTACTGAATATAACTTTTATGTGAAGTTTGTGGAATCTCTTGCATTGGATGATTTATATGTTTGATTGATGATGAACCGTGTTGAAGATCAAAAACTCCACTAGGATACCATGCCACTTGTGGATAAGATGTCTTTGTGAAATTCTTTGAATTAACATAATATATTTTTGTTGTTATAATGTTAAAAGCGGGCAGTTTTGATGATTTTAAGTTCATAAAACCAAAGAATAGGGCTTTGTGCTTCTTTCAAGTAGAGTAATGGAATTTATAAACTCTTGGGCATATCCCACTCTACAAAATAACATTGTTGTGGTGTGGTAGTAGTCCTCAATTTATTCAATCTCAAGCTCTTCCTTAAGAACATGTGTTGTTGGTTGTTTTTTAAATAATTTATCAATTTTGTCTAGGAAAGCAAGCCTGTTTGGCCCCATTCCATATTCTTTGGAGAAAGCAGATTTATATCTTAGAAAAAAACAATAAAATATTTTTGTTAGTCAGTTTTACTGTATCTTTGATTAATGACATTTTGTGTATGATTACACAATTCTTCCCTGAGGATAATTTTAGGGAGAAGACTAAAAATATTTTGCAGCTTCATATACTCTTCGTATATTTTTTATTATATCTAATTGTATACTTGGAAGAGGTGCTTCGTACTGTTAAATATTTAATTTTTTTTTGTCTTAACTGAGCAATCAATTATTGTTTTATATTTAATTTAATATACAAAAATTATTTCTGAGAGCTAATATGCAGATAATATATTAAATTCTTATTCCAATTTATACAACTGATATTCAGAAATATTGATTGTTCTATCTGTGTTCTCCATTTAGGCTTGTGGAATGAAACTTTTGAAGAAAAAGGATAACCCTGACTACAAGGTAACTAGTATTTTTTTGTGCATGGTTTGATTCTCTTTGAATATAATACAGTTATACTGATAATATTTAATAAACATGTTGGATTTTCCATTTTTTTGGGAGTAAACACCCTTAATGGATTTTAAAATCTTGTAATATACAATAGCAATGTTGGGATATGCAAAAGAGGAAGAGACAACTATTTTGGAGCTAACATATAATTATGGTGTTACTGAATACACCAAAGGCAATGCATATGCACAAGTAAGAGCATATCATATGAATAACACAAGTTGTGGGTTTTGGAGACTATACTTGTTTCTTAATAATAAAATTTTGTAATTTGTGTTTGTATATTGCACTTGGCACAAATGATGTATACAAGAGTGCAGAGGCTCTTTGTATAGTTATACAGGAACTTGGTGGGAAAATAACCTGGGAACCAAGACCAATACTAGGGATTAATACTAAAATTACTTCTTTCCTTGATCCTGATGGATGGAAAATGGTGAGTTGTCTCTATTGCTTATTGTTGCTTGTAGCTATAGACCTCAATTTTATAGAAGTTATCTAATGAAACTGAGCAATTTGACTCATTAAGAATGAAAAAACATATGTCACTATTGATTTCTCACATAGGAAAAGGAGATATTGTGGTTATAAGTTGTTACTTTGCTCTGATAGGTAGAATCAGTCTGCCATGGTTGTTACAAGTCATGATTCCCTCATAGTTGGGACAATCTATTATGCTATTGAGAAACATTGTCATATTATTGCTGACTTGCTTTGATTTTCACATAGATCCACATGATATATAGCAGTTTGAAGGAAATTATTGAAGGAATATAGAAATTATATGCAATAACAAGTCTTCAAGTGGCATATTCTTATGTAAATTCAGCTCATGACATCATTTTATCATGATCCCATCATCATTCAGTCCCAGAGACCATTCCCTAGAATCCCCCACTCACCACCCATGTCATTTCTGCAGTCAAGGATTTAAACCTTAAACATTAAAATAAAATTCAAATTTACAATTCACTAACCTTTTCACTAGCCATTGTAAACCAACCTAGTGCACATTTTTTTTGAATGTTTATATCATGTGGCCTTTGGCTTTCCTTGATTGATGCCATGTAGTAGCAACTAGCGGTGCCATAATCACCTTTGCTATGATAAGATCATGCAAGATTATAATATGAATGAGATTTCACGAGAGGGTGGTCGGTTGAAACAAGAGCTATCTTAGTCAACTTTTACACAAGAAAATGCTACTCTGTGAAGAAAAAATGGTTTGCTAAATGATTCAATGCCATTGCATAGTATAGGTATAATTCAAAGGCTCTACACATCTTTTCCATTCCTTCATGAACACTAATTTTTCACTAACTTGAAAGTCCATTATTCCAAGGGCCACCCAAGCTTCAACATTTTTAGGTTCTAGCTGTAAAACACATTCAAATGCTTGTTTGGCTTTCTTAAGCTAATCAAGTTTGTAGCGGCACAAGCCTAACCCAATTCTTACTACTGCAGGATGGTGTAGGGGCACCTTTTCACCTCCATGGCTCTATTTTGTGGATGATTCCATTTTCCATTTGTAGAATTCATTTCAAATTCATTTGATGAGTGTTAGGAAAAAAATGTAAAATTGTCAACAAATAATGTCAATTTGCAAAAAGTGTAAAAGTTGCAATTAGGGGGTTAATGAGGTTTTGGTTGGTTGATGGCAATTAGGAGGTTAGAAACTAATCATACACGGTTTCAATTCCTTTAAAAAGACCTTTTTAATCATTTTGTGTTCGTTGGTGATTGAATTTTGAATCTAATAATGAAAGAACTCTGATTTTTATGCTCATCTCCAGAAAATTACTATTTTCAGCCATTGTACGAGCTTGTACAGACTGATAGTGGTGAAAAATTGGTTGTAAGTGGAATGAATTCAATCACCTTCCTATTAATTCTTGTTTCATGCAATTTCATTAACATTTGAATTAGATATACTCATTTTTCTCAAAACTATTCAAAAACCCTCACTAGGGTAACAATGGGTGAAGGAAATTTGTTTTCTCCTTTCTTAATCATTGAAATCAATTGGTTCTTGGTGAAAATTTCCTTCTAAACATGTTTCATATTCTCATGTGTTTGGTCTAAAGGTGTGAATTTAAAGTGATAAAAATGGAATCCTTTGACTATAAATCTGAACATGACTATCGAAAACAGAGTTGTGGAGGAACATAGCCTAGGGTTTCAAAAAAAGGCTTAAGGGAGTGGGCATGTGATGGTTTGTTAAGCTTGAGGAATTCAAATAAAACATGTTTGAATCATTTATCAAAGGAAAAGGTGACTAGAACCCATACACTGAGTAAGCCCTACTTGACTTGAGGCCTAATTAGGCCTAGCACAGTCTAAGACCTGCAAGTTTGATCAACATTTCCTAAAGTAACATGCAATGAAAGTTGTATATGTTTTAAAACAATCAAATGGTGCATAAATATATGTATTGTTCAAGGTTTCAGTGCATACTTTGGGAATAAACTTTTGACAGTCCCCTGTGAATGACTATAAGCGGTCACAATAGTTTGACAAAGAATGGACTCTAGGAATGTGTACATTGTGTCTTGGGGGTTATGGATGGTATAAACATGGTATGGTAACCCTTATAGATTGAAATCCTTTGGAATAGGATGTCAATATTGAGTCCTTAAATGGGATTCAGTGACTTATCCAAGAAAGGGGGATTGATATTGTTAAAGGAAGATGGAAGGGTAGGTAATGTAAATACAATCTTGAACGATTAAGATTCTTGGTGAATGTTAAAGGTAATGGTGGTCATGTCTGAGTCAAGTCTATTGGAAAGGCCTTATTTGTTCTTGAATAAGTCAATGCATTGGAGGGTGTTCTAATGAAGGGTTTAAGGTTCTTGTAACATGAATTGAGGATTGCACTTGTAAACTCAGGTGAATAAAGATGTTTTTATGATCTAATGAACTTTTGGAACTCTGACTTCATAAGTGAATTAAGTTTTTAAGTTGAGAGCAAGTTTGGTGACTTCCTTTGTGTATGATGCTCTGCATCACAAGACAACTAGGATAAGCTCACAAATCCTTCTTATACAACTCCAATGATTCGATATACCGTCCACGATTGAATTGCACATAGGCTTGACCAAGAAGTACAGGAACATCATTAGGTTATCCATATAGCACAATTTTGAATGCACCATATTCTTGTTCATGGTCTCCTCTTGCTAAAAGTAATTGACCTTTTCCAACCCAAGTCGATGGCTCAAGATTATCAATTCTATAGGCCTTGTTATAGTAAAATGTTACATGAATGAATTGTTCTTCCTTTGAATGCTTTGTCTTAATCTTACCAACATTGTTGTAGTATGCACCAAGGGAATTTAAAATGGAAACTATGGCATACCTCACATCAACATAGTACTCATCAATTTTTGGACTAGCACCTTCTTCCATTATTTGTTGAAACTCCTCAAATTTTCGTTTCTTGAAATATTCTCTTGCTATAACTAGCCATAAATCGAGAGGAGCTTGATCTACTTTCAGGATGTCAAGAATGTCAGTGGCATCTCTCGATAGTTGATCTAATACTACTTTCACTTCTTCCTCTAATTTTTGCACTTGAATGTACACACCCCATTCTTTCAAGCATATTCTTCTCTAACACAAATTTTCCTTATATGCACCTACAAATGTGAAAATATATGACTTCAACAAGTATATATATATGAGTTCAAAACATAGAAGAAACATAGATCTTAAGAGTTCTCTCTCAAATTTTGAAAAGGTTCTAGAGGTCCACCCTGACAAATGTGAGACCTTAAAAGTTGTAGGCCATATATATGCTCAGCAAGGGCAAGCAGAGAAGACTTTGGAAATTTTAAGAAAGTCAACTCACATAGATCCACGTGATGCCCATGCATTTATCAAGATGGGTGAGTTATTAATATCTCTTAAGACAACAAAGTCTCTTTTGAAGAAGAGCAGAGAAGAAGTACCCATTGAATTTTTAAACAGCATTGGGGTTCTTCATTTTGAGCGTGATGAACTAGAGTTGGCTCAACAAAATTTTATGGAGGAATTAAGAAATGGCATTTGGGTTGAATTCATAAATAAAAGCCCTAGTGCCAATTCTGCAAAAAATTTGGTGCACTTTAAGGATATGGAATTCTTCCATTGGCTAGAAGAAGGTGGTTTTTCACTAGAGTTACCATGGGATAAAGTCACAACACTATTTAATCTTGCTAGGTTGTTTGAATGACTACATGATACTGAAAAATAAAATCTTTTATACAAGATCATATTGTTCAAGTTTCCTGATTATGTGGATCCATATCTACGTCTTGCAACCATGGCTCGTGATTGGAATGAGATCCAAATAAGCCTATAATTGATTGGGGATGCAATTAAGGTGGATAAAAACTTATCAAATTCTTTATGTATGCTTGGAAACATGGAACTTAAAATAGATGATTGGCTTAAAGCAAAACAAACAATTAAAGTTGCACAAAGTGAATCAAATGTTATTAAAAAGTCTTTGTTCTTTCCTCTTAATTTTCTCAAAACTTTCCTTCTTGAGTTTGGGATGTAGTTGATTAGGATTAGGCCTAATTAGGGTCATACAAATTCTTATTAATAGTAAATCAAGAATGTATTAAGTTTAACATATGAAGATGATTCAATCTCTACTGTTCACTCTATATGAAAATAGCTTTGAAAACCATTTGCATTTAAACCTACTAAATAATTTTGTCAGGAGAATTGTCACAAAAATAAACTCAAGGGAAAGGAAAACAAAATAAACAAAAAATTTAAACCACCAAATGAGCATTTCATAGTTCAAAATATCTCCATGGGGAGAAACAAACAAGGGTCTAACACTTTGTATTACAATAATTTTATATATGAAAACATCCAAAGATAAAACCATAGAACCAATGTCTTCATTTACCAAATAACAACAAATCTATTTGAGAATGAAATAAAACACAACAAAAACTATAAGTGATATGACCGTATATAGATTTCTAAAAAAAATTCATTGAAATCATGGCAAGTGACTTGCCTCAAGATATTGCACAAGTTCTATTGTGTTGTCAATGATGCCGATGAGAAAAATGGTTAGAGTTTGCAAGAAAAATATTACGAAACACTACCAAAGTAGAATTTAAGAAAAAATGAGATGAGCCAAAATGAGTCTACATATAGCTGCCACTTCAATCTATTCATAGTAAATGAAAATTAGATCTAAAAATATTGAGGTTTAGAGCTACTAAATTCTTGAGCTTGGGACAAGATTTTTGTAGCCTTTTAAATAAAAAGATTGTGTTGTTAAGGTGAAGACCATTCTCCCTTGGATCATGTTCATACCCTTCTCCAAAGCTCCCACTTTGGCAGAGGTAGGGAGGATATTGGCATAGGTTGTGGAATTTGGCTTCAGACCTGCTAATTGCATTTGCTTGAAAGTTTCTAAAGCCTTTTTAGCAAATCCATTTTGTGCATATCCCATAATCATCATATTCCATGAGATGGTATCTCTTTCAGGAATTATGCCAAACGATTCACATTCCTTGTCTATGCTTCCACATTTTGCATACATGTGTACTAGGGCAGTTGCAACTACAACATTTGACAAAATTCCTCTATTATTTATGCCTTGATGGATGTTCATACCCTATTCCAAAGCCCCCATTTTGGCACAGGCAGGAAATATGTTGGTAAAGGTTGTGGAATTTGGCTTTGTACCTACCAATTGCATTTGCTTGAAAGTTTCTAAATCATTTTCAACAATTCAATTTTGTGCATATCCAACAATAATTGTAGTCAAAGAGATGGCATCTCTTTGAGGAATTATGTCAAAAACTTCACATGCTTTCACTATGCTTCCACATTTTGCATATATGTCAACCAAAGCATTTCTAACTATAATATCAGATGAAAATCCCCCTTCTATTATGATTTGATGGATGTCCATACCCTATTCCAAAGCTTCCATTTTTGAATACACAGAGAGGATGTTGGAAAATGTTGTGGAGTCTGGCTTTAAACCTGCAAATTGCATTTCCTTGAAAAATTCTAAAGCCTTTTCAACAGATCTAATTTGTTGATGCAGATCTAGAGGAAGAAAACACCTTCTTAATCTTCACTTTACAAAAATCAGAACCTCCTTTGTTAGCCATTTCATTCAAAGTATTCAATCTTGCAATTAGAGTTCCAAACTTCAATATAATCCTCAAGAAACCTTAAACATCTTCAACTCAATCATAAACAACAATGGGAAAGTCTGCCCTTTCAAATAATCTCAAGTTTGCAAGTTCATAAAGGACTCCACTATACACATGGCCTCAACATAGCATAAAATAATATTTTCATCTTGTAGGAACTTAGAGAAATCCATAATAGTCCTTTTCACCCTTTAAGGACATAAACTTAACCCATGAAAACTTCCATTATGGTCCGTCCCTCCAACTGTTGGTCATTTCTTTATAACCTGACCTCTATGCTAGTAGGTCTACAAACGCCTTTGTCAAATATTTTCTCACAAAACCTTCATTGTAACCCAAAAAAAATAACATATTTAAACTCCCATTAAACCAATTTGGAACATATCTCAAATTGGACATTAGGTCCTTTGGGCCAAGGGTCTCAAAACTAACTATTTCAGTCTGTATTAGGTCTAATTAGACCTTCATGCCAAACATGGGTTATTGAATATCCTATCCCCAAAAATAGATCCTCTGATCCAATGATTGGAACATTTGTTAATGGACATGTATAAGCTTAATAATGCATCAAAAGTTCACACCCTTATGTATTTTTGAAAACCCTAGCTTAACTGCCCTGTTTTCTTCTAACTGTACACAAAAATATAGTCAAAACTTCAATCTTTTACACATGAATCCTAACCCCATCGTATGAAACCTTAAGAATATTAAAATAGATGTAATATGGAGTCAAATCACCAAAAATCCAGGGATCTCATTGTATACAATGGAAAAACCACAATTTGTAATTCTTTATACTTATGTTGATCTAAAATTGATTCCATTGACAACCTGTCATAGCTACAACACTCAAATATAATAGAGTGTGGAGGTTTAAATAAGCTCCCTAATTCCATTGGCAAGTTGTCACAACTACAACACTTGAGCATAGAAGGGTGTAAAATTTTAATAACCTCCTTGATTCTATTGGCAACCTGTCGCAACTACAACACTTGATCATAGGATATTGTAGAGGTTTAAATAACCTTCCTTATTCCACTGGCAACCTGTCACGTCTACAGTACTTGAAAATAGTAAGCTGTAGAGGTTTAAATAACCTCCTCGATTCCATTGTCAACCTATCGCAAATTTATCACTTGAACATAATAGGAAGTTTCAAAGTTTTAAATAACCTCCTTGATTCTATTGACAATCTATTGTAGCTGCAACATTCAAAACTAAATTATTGTCATGGTTTAAATAACCCCCTGATTCTATTGGCAACTTGTCACAGCTACAACACTTGATCATAGAAGATTGTAGAGGTTTAAATAACCTTCCTTATTCCATTGGAAACCTATCACATCTACAGTACTTTAAAATAGTAAGTTGTAGAGGTTTAAATAACCTCTCCAGTTCCATTGTCAACCTCTCATAGCTGCAACACTTTAATATAATAGGAAGTTTCAAAGGTTTAAATAACCTCCTTGATTATATTGGCAATCTATTGTAGCTGCAACATTCAAAACTAAAATATTTTCATGGTTTAAATAACCTCCTTGATTCCATTAGCAACTTATCACAACTACAACCTTGAACATAGAATGGTGTGAACATTTAAATAACCTTCCTGATTCCATTGGAAACCTATCACAACTGCAGCACTTGAACATGGTAGGCTCTGCAGATTTAAATAACCCCCCTCATTCCATTGGTAACCTGTCACAGTTGTAGCACTTGAACATAGAAATGTGTAAAAGTTTAAATAACCCTCCTGATTCTATTGGCAACCTATCACAGCTGCAACACTTGAACATAGAAGACTGTAGAGGTTTAAATAACCTTCCTTATTCCATTGGCAGCCTGTAATGTCTTCAATACTTGAAAATAGTAAGTTGTAGAGGTTTCAATAACCTCCCCAATTCCATTATCAACCTCTCACAGCTGAAACACTTGAATATAATAGGAAGTTTCAAAGGTTTAAATAACCTCCTTGATTCTATTGACAATCTATTACAACTGCATCATTCGAAACTAAAATATTGTCATGGTTTAAATAACCTTCTCGATTCCATTGGCAACTTGTCATAGCTGCAACCTTCAACATAGAAGGGTGTGAATGTTTAAATAACCTTCTTGATTCCATTGGCAACTTGTCACAACTACAACACTTGAACATGGTAGGGTCTATAGATTTTAATAACCTCCCTTATTCCATTGGCAACCTGTCACAATTGTAGCACTTGAACATAAATGTGTAAAAATTTAAATAACCCCTTGATTCTATTGGCAACCTATCATAGTTGCAACACTTGAACATAGAAGACTGTAGAGGTTTAAATAACCTTATTCCATTGGCAACCTATCACATTTTCAGTACTTGAAAATAGTAAGTTGTAGAGGTTTAAATAACCTCCCCAATTCCATTGTCAACCTCTCACAACTGCAACACTTGAATATAATAGGAAGTTTCAAAGGTTTAAATAACCTCCTTGATCCTATTAACAATCTATTGCAGTTGCAACACTCAAAACTAAAATATTGTCATGGTTTAAATAACCTCCTTGATTCCATTGGCAACCTATCACAACTGCAACCTTGAACATAGAAGGGTGTGAACATTTAATAACCTTCTTGATTACATTGGCAACCTGTCACAACTACAACACTTGAACATGGTAGGGTCTATAGATTTAAATAACATCCCTCATTCCATTAGAAATCTGTCAGAGCTATAGCACTTGGACATAGAAATGTGTAAAATTTTAAATAGCCCCCCTGATTCTATTGGCAACTTGTCATAGCTACAAAACTTGAACATAGAAGACTGTAGAGGTTTAAATAACCTTGCTTATTCCATTGGAAACCTGTCACATCTGCAACACTTGAAAATAGAAAGTTGCAAAGGTTTAAATAACCTCCCCAATTCCATTTTCAACCTCTCACAGATACAATACTTAAATATAATAGGAAGTTTTAAAGGTTTAAATAACCTCCTTGATTCTATTGAAAATCTATTGTAGCTACAACATTCAAAACTAAAACATTGTCATGGTTTAAATAACCTCCTTGATTCAATTGGCAACCTGTCACAAACGCAACCTTGAACATAGAAGGGTGTGAAAATTTAAATAACCTTCTTGATTCCATTGGCAACCTGTCACAACTACAACACTTGAACATGGTAGGGTCTATAGATTTAAATAGCCTCCCTGATTCATTGGCAACTTGTCACAGTTGCAACACTTGAACATAGAAGGGTGTAAAAGTTTAAATAACCTCCCTAATTCCATTGAAAGTAGAATGTTAGGATGCATTCCAAAGTGCTTCATTAATTCAAATATTTTGAGAGGTTCCTTGCAAAATCCATTTTTTACACATTCTACAATCAATCATTTCATTCCATGAGATGACATCTCTTTGAGGCATTCTGTCAAACAATTCAAGTGTTTTGTCTACGATTCCACATCTTGCATACATGTCTATTAGAGCATATCCAACTATAACATCTGATAAAAATTCCCCTACCATTATGGTTCCATCGGTCTATTGGTGGAGCTATGAGGGGAGTTCCCCCGATGTAGTAGTGTTATGCCAATAGTGACACTATCTGCGTAACGCTACTACATTGGGAGAACTCCCCTCATATCTCCATCGATAGACTGATATATGAACAAGTTAGCTGCTTTCATCGGTCTATCGATGGAGCTATGAGGGGAGTTCCCCTGATGTAGTAATGTTATGTCAATAGTGACACTATCGGCATAACATTACTACATTGGGGGAACTCCCCTCATAGTTATCAGCATAACATTACTACATCGGGGGAACTCCCCTCATAGATCCACCAATAGACTGATGAAAGCATATCGGCGGAACTAGAACATATTGGTAGAAAATAACACGTCCCACTGATTTTTTTCCACTCAAAAAATCATGAAAATGAGGTGCACCATGTAGTTTTGTATGGTTTCGGAAGCCCCTGAACCCCGCAAGGGGCGCTATCCCTCAACCCCACTGGAGGCGCTGCCCCTCGACCCCGCTGGGAGTACTACCCCAGATCCCCGCGAGGGGAGCTACCCCTCGACCCTATTGGGCTACTATCCCCAAACCCTCGCGATAAAACACTATTTAGAGTGCATCAAAAAACTCAAGAGGTTTCAAGAGAGAGGATACCAGGTGCAAGATTGTATTAAGCAAAAGTTCTGTACATTATCCAAGAGGTTGAATTGTACAAGATTTCCATCTGTTGCTATCTTGTTATTATCCTAATAATAAATTTGAAAGATTAGTCCAAATACATTGGTATGGAAGTGTGGAAGATGAAGGGACACCTTGACATTTGCATGATACACAAACTGTTCCTATTCAATCAACTTATTTCCTTTGTTTTGTTGTTTTCTAGAAATGGTGCAAAACAAGGATGACATTATTGGATGACATTGTTGGAGCTATGTGACATGATTGTAGAGAAGTCAAGATATTGTAGTATGTCCATATGCTCTAGAAGATATCTTGAAGGTGATGTTAAAGACAACACATGTCACAGAGTAGTGAGTGCCATTTCATTATAAGCATATACGTCATATATCCTTCTAGATAAGTCAGTCACTTGCCTATGAGACAAGGCATCTTATCTTTTTACAACATTTGGTTGAGTTCCATGCAGACTTTTGTGATACATAATTGAAGATTGACCCAAATACAAATAGCTTAATAATTGACATAGGTTTATATATTCGGGATGGTAACAAAGTTAAGCTCTAGTAGAATAAGCAAAGATTTAAATCTTAGCATCATTAGCTCAAATCCAGTAGTATAAATATTCATTTAAAGTTTTTAAAATTTATGAGGGTTGTGGTTAGAGCAACCATATTTTTGCAAAATATTTGGTATCCATACTTCAACTTTATTCTATCTGAACTCAATGAAATACTTTTTATAAAGTGTCACTATTCTTAGCTATAGATATGGTGTTGTGCCATTGACAATACTATAAAAAATTAGGTTAAGAGGATGACTTATCCTTCTAGGAGAGGAAATTAAGATTGGCTGTCATTGATTTACAAGATTGTTAATGTTGGGCTTGGGATTAAAAAAGGGCTGTATAGGTTCATTATGTTGGGATTGAAAGAGAATTATTTCATATCTATATTTTTCCCTACTTGCAGATTTGCATGGTTAATTTTGTTACTAAAATCAATTTTAATCTCCTTATGTTAGCATTCAATTTATTTCTAAAACATTTTGGTTTGAAAGAAATTTGTATCCCTTTCAAATGTGTATGATTTGTAGGTCGATTATACATGATCTCATCAAGGTGCTAAAGCCCCCAGATGATGATATAGGAATTCAATGGTTTCACTTGCAAATGCGAGAACAAATGTTGAAGATTTATGAAAAGTCTTAACATCCAATAGTAAGCAACTCAGAAAAATGGCTGAGGTAATAATCCATGCATATAATTTAACTCAAGTTCTATCTAACAAAAATATTTATGATCAATACGGATTTTGTTTGTAAATATTTGTTTATATGGCCATTGGTGGTTTGTGATGGTTACCATATCAAAAAATTATTTTGGCAAAACAAAATTGAGATATTGGGGTTGATTGATTTCACCAAGGTTTTGCATCACATTTTTATAATTTTGAATTTCTGAGGCCTTATTTTTAATTAAAAAAGTAGAACTATAGGCATATTTTTTTTAGATTGTGTTTGGTTTACCACATTTTTCTAGGTAAAATGATCGACTATTTGCCTTTGGATGGAAGTAATGTTGAAAATTTGGCTACTTTGTTTTTCAGGATATACAGGATGATTTGATTCATGAAGAGGTTAAGGTCAACAAATTTTCTAATGAATACTCTTTCCCACCCCCACTACAAGAGCTTGATAGATTGCTTAAGGATTTACATTCTGGGAATGTTACTCTTTCGATAAATTTATCTACAGCTAAGGGTTTGGTAACTAAATCTTGCAAGAGAGAATTGTATCATTTTTCTCGTGTATCTAAAGAGCATGTCCTTGAGGTTGTTTTGAAGGTAGCTCTCTTTGTTATCAAGAACGAACACTTATAGGAGGCTAGCAATGTATGATTTTATAGTTATTGTTGTAGTTCAATAAGGTTATAACTTATAGTTGCTAGGCACTTATTGCAGTATTGCAAAAAATTTATCATTGTTGTAGAATCTAGATTCATAGTTAAATGGTTTGCTTCATTAATGAAGAATTATATGAAATTAAATCATTTGTGATTTTGTGTGTGGTGTTGGTGCAAATTGTGTTAGATCCAATACTTGTTTATATGCATTTTTTTTATCCTTTTCAATCAGCCTTCAACATATAACAATGGCTATTTTGTTTTTTTCTCAAAGTAGATCCTTGCACTCTATCCTCGTCTACAACCACTAGTTGTTGCCATGGGTTGGGACTTACTGAGTGGGAAGACAACTTGGAGAAAAATGATGGAGCTTCTATGCACAATCAAATCAACTCAATTAAGGCTAGAGGACCTTTCTATCTATGGAAAGCAAGGAGAAAACGTAACATTTTCTTTTGCAAGTTATACTTTTTACATTATTAGAGTTGAGCATGTATACTGTTCTATTGTTTTTTCCCAGGTTATAATTTTATAAGAGTAATATGCTATCAATTATTTCTAGGAGTTTC